>JAACNH010002217.1:0-44176 GCA_019447015.1 Hymenochirus boettgeri
AATACATTTGAAAACGTACATGGATTGGTTTGGCAAAATTAGACATTTTAAAACGAGAAGAACTGTTATTCGACAGAATATATATATATATATATTATAGATATATTATATATCTATAGAACCACAATCACAAAGCAGCAAGCACGGATATCAATATATTGTGCACGAATACTCCCAAGGTCACCCGCCTGAACCATAGATAGAAAACAAAGGAAATGAGCCGACACTGGTTGTAAGCAGCTATCAAAAAAGTTTATGAAATCTTAAAAGGACTGACTGCCCACATATTAAAAAGTCTGAAAGGATAATTCAGCCAATAAATATGATATGTCCTCATAGTCATGGTAGGAGAGGAATGAGTATATAGTTATCAGTAGTGTGAGCACACCTGGTAGAAAAAGTACCACAGATAGCGGGCGTTTAGGATGGGAAGTTTAATAATATCCGGGCGTCCGGTGTAGTATAATTCACCCTAAAAAACTCCGCTATCGGTGGTACTTTTCTACAGGTGTGCGCACCACTGAGAATTATATTACTCCTTCCCTTTCTACCATGGACTAGGAGGACATATATATATTGCTGAATTCCCTTTCCAGGACTCTGTAGATGCCTGCCCTTCTATCTACCTACATACATTTATTATCTCTTGATATATGTTTTTATATGTTTACTTTACAGCTAATAGATTGCATTATATAGATGTGTCCTTCTTAGAGTTGAGGTACTGTTGTGGATGGCCGGCTATTTTATTGAAAAATCATTTTGATGTATAGATAAACCCAAAATCACCTTGTCTGTTTGTGTTTTAAAACATGCTGTTGTTACTCCACAGACATTTGCTTTCCACCTGTATATCACTTGACTACTGAACAATGTGGGCTCAAACTTATGTAATTGCTACACTTTGTGTTACTTACTGAGCCCCATGTACTAACAAGATGGATAGAATGATAGATAGATAGATAGATTGATGATATTGTAGGTAGAATGATAGATTAAATCAATTGCAGGGGAGCTGGATGGCGTGTCCTAACACTGACTGGTGACTGAGGGGATGACCTAACAGTGGCTGGTGAACTGGGAGGGATGGCTAACAGTTAGCTGGGGAACTTGCGGCGAGCTTAACAGTAGCTGGTGAACTGCGAGGGCTGAACTAACAGTGCCTGCGTGAACTGAGGGCGACAGGACAGTAGCTGGTTGTGAAACTGGAGGGCTGAACCTAACAGTATCTGCGTGAACTGGAGGGGTTGACCTAATAGGTGTCAGTCCAGTTCAGCAGACACTGTTAGGTCATCCCTCAATTTTCACCAGCTACTGTGGTCACCCTCCAGTTTCACCTGACATGTTCGGTAGCCCTCCATTTCACCAGCTATGTTGGGTCAATCTATATCTATCTATCTATCTATCTATCTATCTATCTATCTATTATCTATCTATCTATCTAATTAAAAAAAAAAGTTACATGAGTGACATCCTCTCATATGGCAACATCCTTGCAATTGTGACATATTTGCAATTACGATGGCAATTAGGAGGCGTCAGTCAAATTACGAGAATATATTTCATTTCAATGCAATTAGTTTGCAATTACTGCTGACCTGCCAACGATATATTTAGAGAACTGCTCAGTCGTTTTTTTATTCTGAAAATAGAAAAAACTGACCCTAGACTACAGGGAAATTGCAATCAATGATATTTAAACAGCAGACAATCACAAAAGAGTAAGAGCGATATCTTAATTTATCTGTTTCTTTAGTTCTCAGGTGGAGGTTCTTTTTTACTTACAGTTGGCTTCACGCGGGAATTCCAGTAAAAATGCCAAAGTTTTCTTATTATCAAGACATTGATATGAATAATTGATATTAAAGGGCATGTCCACCCCCAAACTCAATCTCCCCACTGCGGCCCCAAGTGTAGGTTTAAAAAACATCTTACCTTACCTCCTCTGCCCAAATGGTTCTCCTTTAAGGTCAGCCCAAAGTTCTAGAAGTTAATACCAGGATCCTACAATGGAGGAGGAAACATTCCAACCCTGGAGGTTGTCCTCTGGGAGGTTTCTGGCCTTGGCTCAGTGCAGCCATCCCCACTTCCCCTCCCTCCTTCCCAATCCCTGTTAGTTCCCTGATGCCTTTGCGTAGTTTAGGGGTACTCTCCCACCCCAACCGATCTATTGTTTGACAAAAACTACTTAACTGCCCTTGTTTCCACCGACGTTCTGAATGCTGGAAGCAACATCTGTGTTGGCTGCCCTATCAGCAACTCACGACACGGCTGCTGGAGTCAGCTTGCAGTTCATGCAAGCAGCGGGCTGTTGTCAGATTGCGGTGGAACAAGGCAGTGTAAGTAGAGATCGCGGAAGTTTTTTGACAAGCTAATAGAGTGGTTGGGGGTGGAGAGGGAAGCATACACTACAGAAAATTGTTAAAAAAGAGGTGGAACATGCCCTTTCTAAATGTAAGAGTTTTTTTAAAGGGATTTTCCCATACATATATGTAGGGGAACCCCTAAACCCCTAAACGCCAGGTTTACATGTTAAAGCGTCCCAGAGATTTGTACTTACCCCACCTTCAGTCACTTAGCTGAGACAATCACAGATGCGACTACGGTCAGCAGAGAGTGCTGATGGGAACGGTGGGTGCGTACATTTTGTTGGCTGATTTTAAGGTTGGAAATACCTAGAGTTTAGGGGTGGGGGCGGTCCCCAAAGTGGACAAAGAAGAGAAGCAGATTACCGGATGATTACACACAGAAGGCTACTACGTTTAGTTTCCGGACTTTCATCAGGACAACCATACGGAAGCAGAGGAGAAAGGTGAGGATTTTATGATAATTCACAGAGTGGGCTCAACAGTGGAGAGTGCCATTGTCTCTCTGTCAATAGGCTAGCAGAATGCCATCTGTTGGGGGACCCGTGACCGCCTAAGTTTATTTGAGGATGAGATCTGACCTTTTTGCTGCATCGTTGGTGAACGAGTGATCCGTTTAGTTAATTGGGGGAATGAGATATGGCATTTGTGTGCCCATTGCTGATGAATCGGAGTGAGTGATCGCCAAAGTAATTGGGAATAAAATCTGACCTTTATGCTGCCATCCTGTTGGTGAACCAAGTGATTGCTTAAAGGCAAGTCACTCCCCAAAACTAACTTTTTATATTTATTGGCCCAAATAAGTGCCCCCTCCAAAACAAACTGTACAGCATTAAATCGGTCCAGGGTTCAAAAGTTACAGACCTTGTAGCTGGCTTAAATCCTGCGCATGGACAAATACAGCGATGACAGAGACAGGTACATACCTGTTGGCCTCTGTTCTTTTCATGTTCGTGAGCATGTATGTTAGCATCCAGCAGTGAGAACAGAGGAAGTTGCATCAGTAATGGTCTGACCCCGGGATCCCTGGATTTCCCTCCAACCAATCACAGCTGTAAAGTTATGTGTACTGAAGAAATTCCAGGATCAAAAGCCTGCAGCCAGCCAGCCCAGAGAGGAGATTAGAGAGAGACACACACAAACACAGGACTTAGAAATTTTTTTTTTTCTAAGCGCAGCTCGGGGTAGTATAAAGTGGAGTGGAAGAGGAAGTGCAGGCCTGATGATATATCTCAAAGGTCTGTAAGTTTTGAACCACGGGACCGATTTACATGACTGTAAAGTTTGTTTTGGAGGCCATTATTTGGCTAATAATATAAAAGTTGTTTTGGGGTGGACTTGCCTTTAAGTTAATTGGGGATGACATCAGGCTTTGTGCTGTCATTGTTAGTGAAATCGAGTGATTGCCTAGTTAATGGGGATGAGATATGGCGTTTGTGCTGCCCAACTGTGAGCATCGAGCGATTAAGATCTGACCTTTGTGTTACCATCTGTGGTAGGAATCAAGTGATCCAATAAATTATAGGGGAGGGGATATGGCGTTTGTGCTGCCACTGTGGCGCATCAAGAGTAATTGCACCGTTTAATTGGGGGATGCGATCCGGACTTGGTGATTGACATCTGTTGGCGAAGTGAGTGATCAACCTGCCCTGCTGAGAAATGATCCGGATAAGTTTGATTGGGAAAAAAACTGGTAATGCTGGGTACTATGCTAGTTATATATTTAAGCTCTTAGAACTTTTAGTCCTGGGTCATTTTGTCCTATCTCCGACCTTGATCACAAATCTCTCTCTCTGCACTTTCAGTACCAACTGCTCTGTAAAAATAAATCGACATGAGATTAATTTAATATTGCTTAAAGGGTATAAAGGTGGTGCTTATAGTGAATAGGTGTTAGTATTAGGTCAAAATCTTCTATTTTTGATAAATTAATATTTTCTATTTGCTTCAGTTAAAATGGTTCCTAAAATGTAATCCATGGACTTCAGAGGGATTCTGCAAGAGAAGATGATACTGAATTATTATTATTCAAGGCTAAAATAGTAAAAGGAGACAAATGAGGTGTGTTTTATAGATGAGAGATTGCCGTGTTGGAGAATCTGTTGATACAAAGATGTAGCAGATTTTTACCATGTGGCAGATATTACGAGACATTATGTCTACTAAAGCCTGTGGTAGACGCCAAAACTAGATTATTATTGAGTCACTAAAACAAGGTCGGCGAAAAGATTCCTCTGGTAAATTTAAACAATTATTAATCTTAAATCCCTGTGCCAAAACAGCGTGAGCTTATGTTGTATCTGTTCCCTTCCGACGTTTCATAATAGGTCTTAATATAAAAGTATCTGGCAACACACATTCATTCTCTGTTGCACTGTGCAGATATTAAACACCTACAGAACGCGTGTGGGCACGGATGACAACACTGCGTCTGGGGATTACAAATAGGATTGATGGTTAGGGAATGTTATCCTGCGGTGGTGTTACAAGCATTTTATATGAAAGGTTTATCACTTGTATAAAGCAAATGTGCTGAGGATTTACGGTAGTCTTTAATTTTATTGGAGTAGAATTTAAATGAAATAGGAACTTAGAGTTGGGAAGGGAGGGTGCGCATTCTAAAAGGATACCACCAGAAATAATCTTTTATATTTTACATTTAAATGCAATAAACTTTTATAGGACTGAGGTTTTTTTTGCTATAAACATCTGCAATGCAAGTAGTAACTAATGTAATTCCTCCTCCCCAGAGTATAAGGTCCTAGATCCAAATTCACCCCTAGGGGAAAGCTGGTATTTTGATAACTGCCTTCCAGTTCCCTCGGTGTTTCCCCCAGGACTACCCTTTTCCTACACTACTTGGTTTGATCAATGCACTCACATTTAGCAACATTGTACTCCGTTGGTTGGAGACGAAGGGAAAGGAAGGGTTAATGGACTGGACAAACAGCCAGGGCATAGAAGGCAAGTTTTTTAAGCGTACCAGAGCTACCACAAGGGGTAAGGGGACTTATGTTTTATGCCCTTGCCATGCATACAGCTTAGAATCTTTTTGGCACAATATGTGTCATTGATTAATGTTGCATAAAGGTTGTTCATGCATTCTACATTTCTTATGTTCTGAAATAAAAGTGCCATTCTTGTGGGTTAAAGTTGTCAAGTGTTAAAGTGAAGTAGATGAAATGCCCAATGTATTGTACACTAATAAGCCCCTTCTAAAAATGGTGATAATGTTGCCCAAACCAATCAGATGTTAGCTTTAAAAGGTAATAGATCTGAGGTTGGGGGAAAAAAATTAGCACCAGTTTTAAACGTAAGAAACTTTTATTGAATCTCCCTGAGGTGTTTTTAAAATTATTCATTCTTCCATGTGGGTAACAGTCTAACCGAGGGGCATATTATAAAGAAGGGATTTTCTTAAATAAAGAGCGATAAATAACATAACAGTTGGTAAATAAACACTACTAAAAATATAAAAAACCTCTCTTAAATAAAAAATATCTTCCTTAAAGGGAAAGTCCACCGTTTAAAAACAATAAATGGTCAGTTTTCAGTTACCTGCCCCCAAATGCCCTTTTTAATTTTGTTCAGTGTGAATAACATAAATTGTTAATTCTATTGTGATTCATATGTACAATCTACTAATCAGATTAAGGGGATAATGATTTAAGGATGTGGGAATTTTTTTTATGGGAAAACTGTTTATTGGAATTCACCTCTTAAAGCCAAAATTCTACCTGTGGGAAGAGCCAAAAAGGGAAAAAATGGAAGCCAGGGAATGTCACTCCTGACATAGACTCATACCACCTCAACAAAGACACATAGCAACTAGGCGACACCAAGGCCCAGGTTGTCTATTTCTAATTATTGACATCAGTGACAATTCACCTGACTCCCCCTAATTTAGTCTCTATAAGGTAAAGTCTACACAAAACCTCATTCGCCTTACAACCATGTTCACTTCTCCTCGAAAAAGTAAGCTTATGCGTGATTCTGCCCGTGGGTCCATTACAAATTGGTCATTTTGCTTTTCCATTTGCATATGACGGTACACAACAGGTTCAATCTTTTGTGGTCTCATTAAAACATAATAACTTGGATATATTCCAGGATCTGAGCACAAGAGGCAGTGTGGGACATCAACTATCCCTCATTGTGTGCTGATGATGTGATTGTCAATATTAAAGAGTTGGACACACAATATAAGGCGTGTGGTGGTATGTGGCAAAGACTAAATGCCTAATGGTAAAAGCCTTTTCTTTTTTATTGACCCCAAAAATGTCAAATTTAATTATGGAATTATTTTTGGAGGTATGAAATATCAAACAGATAACAATGTATGCACAGATGTTTATTTGCTACTTTGAATCCTTCTATGGGAGTTGACATTTTCCCTGTGGCTCCTCTCATACTAACCAAAAGTACTTGGAACTGTAATTTCATAGCCTGCTGCAGAAATTCAAATGCTTAACCGCTAAGTGATGGTGAGAATATGCACAAAAAGGTAGGTTAGAAGGGAGGTATTGACTGTGAATGGACTGAAATGCATTTGACTGATGTGTCTAGCCCATATGTCCAATTACTCCTCTATCCAACAACTATACTAAAGCGCCACTGGGATCAGACGAGATTGGGGGGTGTTAGGTTGGTGTGACACACACAGCACAAACGTACTGGTAAATACAGTAGTTCATAGGTAGCATCACTATAGTGATTAGATCCTTGTATAAATGGGGGCCCAATATAAACCGCTTACCATGTGAGCCCAAAACAGCAGGTTTTCCCAAATTCTGGTATGCATTGGGTTCAGTAGCCACACCACTGGTAATATTTTTATACCACTGTAGGGGTTAAGTATAACCTTTGGTATTGAGAATTATCATACCTCACACCAGCAACTTACATCACTGTTATTGTAAAAATAGATATTCTGAATAAAATTCCAATGCAGTTAAGGGTAGTGCAACTCCACGTACTACACTCCTACACTAACCACGCTAAAACTACAATGGCCTCTACACTTACCACACTCTACAGACCACGCTCTACACGACCCATGCTCTACACTACACGCTATACACTACCATGCTCTGCACTACCACACTCTACACTATACACTACCACACTCTACAATACTCACTCTAACATTAACCACGCACGCTACATTACTTCACTCTACTTACCACACTCTACATTTAACATTACTCTACATTACCACACTTACATTACTACACTCTACATTACCAAACTGATTATAATTAGAGTAAGTACAATGGAAGACATAAAACATGGGTAACAACAGTAAGGGGTTTTTTATTAAATAAATGGCAAAATGTCGCCCGTGTTCTTAATCTGTAGCAACCATAGATGGCTATTATCGTTGTGTTCTTATGCAGGACACAGGCAAAAAAGGAATAATCTGATGGGCTGAAATGTACAGCTCTATTTAATTTAAGTCCAGACACAAGTGTACCGTGAGAAAAATTGCATTGCCGAGGTGCCCTAGTCTGAAAATGTTTGATATCTTACTTGACCTATCAGTATAGTAGGGTGCTTTTATTTTGGGTAAAAATCTGCATTATAGTTACAGAAAATGGACCACAACCATTGGTGAAATAAAAGTAACTGGAATAATTAGGATTGTTGTAAGAAGATCATGCTTCAGAGGGATTAAAGACAAATAAATAAATGCAAACCAAGTTCTTTTTTTTACAGGTTCTGATCAACACATTTATAAAACTGAATCAGGTTAATAGGTAATGTTTCACCCCTTCATTGTCCTTTTGTGATCAAATGTGGGGGAACTCTGTGGATACTAACTTGCCCTTTAACAAAACATTCATTAAATGAAGGAAATTTAAGTGTGTTGTCTTTTGTTATAGTTGACTAATGGAATTTAATCATCCCTAATAAAATAAAGTTACTGCTGTAGAGAAGACTTTGGTTGTTAAGATAGGCAATTTCAATTCTTTGCATGTAAAGCCATCTAGCACATACGTACATGCCGGAACATCTAGAAGAGTCAGCTGTTTCATCTAAGGGTACGATCACAATACAGTATGAAGCTTGGTCAGCCGCATCACTGCCAGCAAAATTGCAAGGAAGATAAACCTGGACTATATGCCAGTCCAGTATAGGCGTCCGTAAGATGTATGGTTGTTCAGGGAATGCAAGCCAACTGATAGTAAACAATCCAAGGAGGATCCAAGTGCATTCTTATTGACACTGGTTTTGTGACTGCACTAATGTGGATGAAATAATCAATAAAAGGCCATAGGGGAGAAGGATAATGTAAAACAACTGGCTGGTTGGAAATATTTGCACACTGCCTGCTATTTTTAAAGCGGTACCAAGGGAGGAGCAGATGTACTTGATAAGGGCGTGTATTTAGGGTTGGCAGTTGAATTTTCTTTCACTTGGATGATATGATACTAGATATTTATTAACATATTTACAATTCAGTTTCTTTATAACATGACGTTTATCCCCAGCTATGTGCAGGGAGTGAATTATCAAAGCAAGCTATAAATAGCGTCATGGGAAATCAAACCAAACAGGCCAGAAATAGGCCACCTTTGTATTTTCAACTGGAAACTTCTCAGTGGGACTGGTGGATTTGTACCAGCTGGAATGAGAATATTAGCAATGTAGAATGTACGGTGATAAGGAAAGCTCAATGCCATCCGGCTAAAACTGTCTCAGGTGCAGAAAGCGCTATGTGGGTAATAGAGAAACTGGATATACGTCTGGACTTCAGAAATGGTAGGTGACAATAAACATTATGATAGGCAGTATTATAAAGAAGGGGAGCTTATATAAACTATATAACTCGTATCCTAATAAAGGATTGGATCAAATTTAGATCAACCAATTAGGTCTCATTATTTAAAGGGCAAGCACCCTTAAACAAAAAAATGGTGACTTGTCAGTTATCTGCCCGCAACCATAATGCTATTTGACATGTTATTACCTGCATTTGTAACCAGATATTTAATTTTATTTTTGCCAAGTTGTACAGGTATATTAAAGGGACAATCAACTGTAATAACTTCAGAGATTTCTATAAAGGGCAGGGCCACACTAACCGTATAACCAAAAACGGTGAATTGTCAGTTTATCTGCCCACAAACCCAAATGTATTTTACCAGTTTATTACATGCATTTGTACACTAAATATTTAATAGCAAGTTGTATTCTGTTGACAAAGGATATGCCTCCTGCCTTTGATCAATGAGCTTTTTGTAAGTTGAGCATGTGCCAGAGGAGGCAACAGGTATAAAAGGCAGGGATGTGTAATTGACACAGCCTTTGAGTGACTGCATGGGGGAGGGCCGCTTACTCTGCCACAATGATAACAATAAATTATCCTTAAATATCTGGATAGTAATGCAGGTAATAAAGTGCAAAAGTGTCAATCGGGGCTGCAGGCAGCGTAACGGACATTATGCGACATTTTGTTTAAGGGTGGCACTGGCCCTTTCAGGATCTAAGTTGAGTAAGGAGAGCACTTATTTAGGTTGGGTAGTCGTATGTCTAGGAGGGATATTCAAATGTATGGTCTGATATCCTATTTAAAGAGAAAAATTATTTAAGATGGATAATCTGGATAATCTTATTTAAGGAGCAGGTATTCTATGTAAAGGGTATGTCCCGTACCAGGAGCAGCAGAGAGGGGCCAGGACTGCAGCCGCTATGGTGATGGTTGAGAGCAGCAATCAAAGACGTGGTATGGGCTATGCAGAGAGCGAGGAAACAAAGGAGCGTAAGTATGTTTTTGTAGACAAACTAACACGGCAGTTGGGGGTGGGCTGGGTAAAGCTACACTACAGCAAAGGGTTAACGGTAGGAGTGAAGAAGCAGCCATAAGGGGATCAGGAGGGTGGAGGCTGCCCCTGCTCATGCCAGTTGTCGTCAGGGAGGACAGGAAAAGAAGCATGGGGCCGGATGAAACACAGACAGCTCCTACTTTCAGTAGGAGAACAAAGAGATGAGATGTAAGGTAAGGATTTTTTTGCACAGTGTGGCCAGTAGTGGGTTAAATTTTTAGTGTGGGGGTAGACATCCCTTTAAATACAGTATTAGGTATCATTATTTAGGAAGGTGTAGTGTTATTTGCCAACTTGACTAACCATATGGCCCAGAGATCTGGTTTGGCCGCGATTGGTTTAAATTGTCTGGGTAGGAAGGGAGACTGGTAAGAATGTAGGAAGGTTGTGGCATAAGGAGGAATTTTAGACAATGGCATACCTGAGCATAAAAAAGACAGGT
Source organism: Hymenochirus boettgeri (assembly GCA_019447015.1). Taxonomy (NCBI): domain Eukaryota; kingdom Metazoa; phylum Chordata; class Amphibia; order Anura; family Pipidae; genus Hymenochirus; species Hymenochirus boettgeri. The sequence continues at coordinate 10,635 of JAACNH010002217.1, forward strand.
CTCTGGAAGTATGAATGAAACCAGGGGGAGGAGTACAGTGAGGTCTGCAGCTCAGGGACAATGTGCTTTAACACTTAGTTTCAATCCTTTTTTTTGGTGTTGTAGATTATTTTGACAAATACATTATATCGTATCATGTAACAAACTGTAATTCATTCACAAGATCTCTCATAGTGTAAATTAACTGGGTTAAAATACGTAGACATGAAATGAGAATAAAAATGAAATAGATAAAATAGTATATCTTGTCTTGACATTCGCAAGTAAAGCTTATAATTTAAAAAAAAAAAAAGAAAAAGACAGGCTCGCTTTTATTCGTTTCTTTGGTCTATTCTTCTCCGTTATAGTTTAAGGTTGCATCCTGCATAACTGGGACTCTTTGTTAGAGAGGATTTGAGGGGATCTGGGAACTATAAAATTTTGAGATGCTATAGGGGAAGATTAAGCGAATATTGTAGTTTATCCAGGGTGGTCCATGATTTTATAAAACAGCAGCGATCGTGTAGCACATGGAAAATTCTGATAATCATGATATATTTACTCTGTTCAGACAACCTTCGATATGCTATAGTTTGTATTCTCCACTGAGATCCTTATGAATTTTTGCAGCTAACATAAGGACTAGGTCAGCTGTTAATTTGCTCTTTTAGTTTGGGTGGTTGGTCCAGTAGAGTACAGGGAGGCGACGAGGTCGTACCGAGCATAGAAGATTTCTGAGATTATTTTGAAATATCTTCTATATTTTTGTGCTATTGGCAATTCCACCTATGTGGAGGAAATCCCCTCTTTAGGTGCAGTTTCTGGCGACTGCTGGGAATATTTGGCTGGTAGTGCTGGAACTTGTATGGAGATGCAATATCCCGCCGCTAACGAGAAATAAGTGCTAATCACGGTAACTATGTACTAACGTAGTGAAGGTTTTGCACTGCCTGCACCATGTCGCATTTTTTTTTCTGGGAGCAGCGCAAAGCCATGCAATAAATGTGCCGGTATTTTGCGCTAGTTTTTTGTGCGACAATTAATGCCTCTCAATGGTGTCTTTAAAATATTCCCAACCATTATTAAAAAAAATGTTGCAATCGTATATTCCTGATATTATTTTTCCCACAACATAACCGATACTTTTTTCAGATATGCTGCTTGGAAAGTGGATCTGTGTGACATTTAGCATTAGTGAGGTCCATTGTATTTGTTTTTAATTCTTGCCATAATCTTAGGGTTGTTTGGTGCAAGGACTTATTGGGAAGGTTGATAGTTCGTTGGTGTTGGATTTTATGGATTCTATGGATATAGGGTGGATGAGGTCTGATTCCAATTCGACCCATTGGGTACATTGTCATTTTAGCCAGGTGACAAGATGTGTTAGTTGAGCTGCAAGGTAATATTTATAGAGATTTGGTTCCATTCTCCTTGTGAGGAATTTATATAATTTAATACAGTAGTAAGGATTTTGCTATCTCGGTTGTTTTTGCCATATAATTTTATTGTTTGGTTTTGTATTGGGGTCTAGCCAAGCTTTTGAAATCCTCATCGGTAGGACCACTAAAATGGTATAGTAGGCAGGGTAATATGTTCATTTTAAGGTGTTTATCTGCCTATCCAGATATTTGTAGCTGTCCCACTCATTACTGTCGATTTTAGTTTTGTTAAGGAGAGGTGGTATATAGTTTTGGGATATGGTTCATAATTTGGAGTTATTTGAACTCCCAAATATGTAAATCCTTCATTTTCTATTTTGAATAGAAAATTAAGTGCTAATGTGTTTTTTGGTGATCTGTGAGATTTTGCCCCATCACTTCTGTTTTGTCCTCGATTGATCTGAGTCACAGAATGGTTGATATTATTTGCAGTATGTTGAATGATTAGGTAGAGCTATTAGAGCGTGTGAGAGGGTTAGGGCATGTATAAACAGTAAAGGATGACAGGGGGCAACCCTGCCTTGAGCCCCTTTCATATTTATTGGGGATATTTTTTGTGGTTGGTAGTTTTAATATTGCGTGGACTGTGTAGTATACTCAATGGCATTTAGGAATGTTGTGGGAATTGGTATGAGTTTCTTTCATATATTGCCAGTTAAGCTATCAAAAGCTTTTTTGATATCAGTGTCATGATACAGCTATTGGTGATGTTGTTATTCATGTGTGATATTGTATATTTTCCTAATATTATCTGCTGCTTGCCTGTTTGGTACAAGGCCCACCTGGTCATTATGTATTAGTTTGTGACATATATGGGTTTAATCTTGATGGTAATATTATGTTAAGATTTAATATCCTGATTAATATAGATATGGGACATAGTTCTGAGGCTCCGTGGTGGCTTTGCCTGGTTTTGGCAGAGTGTGATGTGTGCTGTGTTCATTTCCTTGTGGTATTTGTTCCCCTTCAGGATACGTGTGTACATGTTTACTAGGGTGGTGACAGCAGAGTTTCAAATGTTTTATAGTACATACTTGACAATCCATTGGCCCTGGTGCATGAGGTTTGAGCTGTGTTATGGCTTGGGCTGTTTCTGGTATGGTTATGTTTTGCTAGCGCTTTTGCAATCTGTGAGTTTAAGGTGTTTGTGGAAATTTTTTTGTAGAAGGTCAAGATTGTATCCTTTTTGCAGTATGGGGGTTTGTGTATAGTTTGTTGTAGTATGCGTGAAAGGTGTGTGTATATTGTGTCTGGGTCTGTGGTGAATGTACCTGATGATGTTCGTATCTTGCGGAATGTTTGATTTAGGTCTGAGTAGGTGAGCTAAAGACTCGTTCTAGTTTGTTCCATTCTGGTAGTAAAATTGTTTCTACTGGCATGTGATTGAAGAGCCTGTAGTTGTTGTCTTGCCTTACGTTTGTATATCTGTTTGTCTCGGTTTCTATATGTTTTGTGTCAGTATGTGGATTTGCTGTTGAGGTTGGAGAGTGTTTCTTTATACGTCCTTTGCAGCATATGCTATTTGTATAATGAGCCCGCTAACATGATTTATAAGCAGCCCATAATATTGGTTGAGTTACTTCTCCATTATCGTTTATGTTGAAGTAATCCTTGATATGGTTTTGGATTTGTTTTTTTATTTTTGGTTTGTTAGTAGGGACTCGTTTAGTCTCCAATGTGTGTTCATTATTGCTGGTTGTCCTGTGGTTATTTTGAATTGATTGATTTTATGGTCGACCAAACAGCTTAAAATGGAGCTTAAATGGATGGGAGTAGTGATTGGAAGGTAGTCTTGCATAACAATTATGCAGAGAAGTATGAGTAATCTTGATATTGAGTTTTTTTTCCTCCCCAGCCAATTAGAGATGGGCGAACTTTCGAAAGTTCGGTCCGTTTTCGAACTTTCCAAGATATGAAAGTTCGAAAGTTCAAAACGCTCCCATTAACGTCAATGGGAGTCAAATAGTTGAAAAGTTCAAAGAAATCAATTAAAATATCAATGGTAACTTAATGTAAATGGCTGTGGGGCCTAGGAAATGGTATCTGGGAACATGGGACTTTCGAAAAAATCAATTTTACTCTCGTGCACTACTTTCGAGCTCTTCGTTCAAACATTCAATAATTATCCATGAACGACTCCGGATTCGATAATGCGATATTATTTGCGTATAGGTATAATAGACATGTTACTTGCGGATTCAATGCTCGCATATAGGTATAATAGACATTTACCTGCAGATTCGATATTTACTCGTGAATAGACATTTATTGCGAATTCAATGCTTGCATATAGGATAATAGACATTACTCACGATTCGATGCTCGCGTATAGGTATAAATAGACATTTACCCACAGATTCGATATTTACTCACGAATAGGTATAATAGACATTTATTGTGAATTCAATGCTGGCGTAGGTATAATAGAACATTTACTCGTGGATTCGATATTTTCTCGCGGAATAGGTATAATAGACATTTTACTGCGAATTCGATATCGCGGTATAGGTATAACAGACAATTTACTTGCATATTCGCTGGCTCGAATCGTTCGAACATTCAATAAATCGAAGTCCGAAAAGTATCGAAATACGGCGTCTGGGATAGCTCAAGAGTCCGAGTCTGTTCGTTTGGTCAAACTCAGGTTCGAGTTCTAGTCCATCTCTAATCAGCAATCTGATAGTCCTATTTGCCCATGTTAAATGTATTTTGCGTAAGGTTTGTTTATGTTAGTTGCGTTTATGTGATTTAGATCTGATCCCAGGCAAGATCGAGGTAAAGTTAAAGTCTCCTGTTAAGTCTCCTGTCACTATATTGGGGGCCTGTGGATAGTTTGAGTAGTTTAAGTAGTGGCAGAACGAATTTGTGTGTGTGTTTGGGGCAAATATATTTAAATAAGTGTAAGAGTTGTGGTTATTGTACAGGAACCTATCATATATGCTTCTTATCAAGGTCTGTCCTGATAACATTAACATTTAATGAATTGTGAAATGGATGGTAATCTGCATATTTTTGGCTGGTCCTTGCAGATATGTTAGTGTGTGTAGTGTTATGTATATGATTGGGGTGCAGATTTTGTGAGAAATGCGTTTCTTTTTTATATTATATATATATAAGATTATTTTATATATATAATGCAGTTTATATTTGTTATATTGTGTTAAAGAATAGATCTCTTTTGGTAAGGTTAAATCCTCTAACGTTATGTAAGATGCACTATAACAGGGATTGTTTACTCATGGTGTGTGTTGTTGAATTTGCTTACGTTTTGTTGTTTTGGAATGTATCTTATCTTGAATGGTTGCATGGGAGGGTCTTCTAGCATTATACTGGCGCATGTCTAGAACATAAACAGATAATAAACAAAACATGTGGATATAAACAGATTACCGGTAGTATAAAACATAAAAAGTAGTATCTCAGTATGCTTCATCTAACCCGTGTCTCTCGCACAGAGGCAGTGTAAGCATAATTGGGGGGGGGGGGCATACGTATGTCCCAGAACCTGGAATTATTATAACATATTATTATTTCATTTTACAATCATGGTGACTTTTACTTAACTGTTATCCATATTTTAAATAGGAAGAACTTAAATTCTGGTCTGCAGATGCAGTTTGGTTGTACTTATTCTCTCTAGACTATGTGCATCCCTGTAAACTCAACATCTCTTCTGCAAAAATTATACAGTTAGAGATTATACAAGAACTGGTGCTCATGAGATTTTCAGAGAAACATTTAAAAATTATAAATAAAATTTCTATAACTTGGTTTATAACTTTATATTCTCTTCTAAGGACTTCGGTCAGATCATCCGTTAAATTTCTGCTTTTGTTCCTCCCCCCCTCCCTTTAGTTTTTAGGGATAAACATAGAGATGATAGAAAGAAATCGAAGGGTGAGTAAGCAGGAGGGTAGGGAAGGTTGCTCGGGGAGCAGATATGGGGTAAAAAACTTTATATATCTGGTAGGTGGCTCAATCGTTCTGATTCCGCTGGGGAGGTTCAACCTCATTGACTGGTTTAAATAGCCTATATAGTGAACTTTTAATATCTTTCATTGCAACATTATACATTTATAATCTTATACCTTAATAGGGATGGCAACAATAGTTAGAAAGAAGATACTTGGATAGTCAAGTATATGATATGGAGAGGAAAACAACATTTTATCTTTGTCAATTTGCACTTCAGAATTCGTTCATCCTAGATTTGTTTCAGTCTTATGAATAAAATTGTGTCACAATTTTTGTTCATAAAATTTTCAGTAAAAACATTTAAGAATTTATAGGTCAAGATTTCTAAGCATGGATTATAGTTTTTATATCCATTTCTAAGAAACTTTGTTAGCTCAACCTTAATAAATCTACCCTGTTGTTCCCTCATCTCTCCCTCCCCTTCAACTTTTAAGGGAACAATAAGAAAACAGAGGAGAGACATTGGAGGATAATAGTAAGTAGGAGAGTAGTAAGAGTAGTTGTACTGGGAGCAGATATAGGGTAGAAAATTTTGTGGGTGGCTTAGTCTTTCTGGCTCCACCCCATTGATCAGTTATGAGCCTTTAGATACTTTTAGTATCTAACATTGTTAATTTATACATTTCATAATCTTATAACTTTACAGGGATAGCAGAAGTAGATAGAAGGAAGGAGTAGGTTGGATAGCCAGACATGGAAAGGAAAGGAAAACAACATTTTAGCTTTAATCAGTTTGCACTTCAGAAATCGTCTGTCCTAAGTTTGTTTAGTCTTATGCATATATTCTACATTACATTTCTTAACACTATATTTCTTATCAGCTTGTTTAACTATTTTAGAAAGCATTGAGGGATAGCGGGGACAATAAGAGTGGGACCTGGTGAGATAGAGAGGCATGGGTGGCCATGATAGATCTTGTCTGTGGCAGCTAAAAAGTTAAATCCATACTTTCTTGGTTAGAAGTTTAAGTCCAGCAGCCCTTTTCCTAGGTCCCCTAGTAGTAGCTCTGTTTGTGAAACTCAATTAAACCTCTCTTTGTTATAGAGTTTATGTCATTAATAACCAGTTTAATCTGCTCCTTTCTCTTTCAAAGAAGGTATAGGAGTTGGTAAATGGTGCACACTGTCCAAGAATACTTATCCATTAGAAGTTAGATCTTTTTTATCCAGTGTTCTTGTCACCGGTCTAGGCATTTCAGGTGCCCAGAGTCGTAATTTTCTGGAGCTTTGGTGGGGGTTGTGGGTGCCACATCCTTTGGATTGTGGTTTGCGTGTCGTTCCTGGAGCATTAGAGTCTCTCGGAGATTGTACTTTGTCCAAGTTTTGATAATAGTGGACGCCATCTTGTAATGTGTCACTGTAATGTTCTGTTATTGATCATGAATTTGCAGCTTAAAGGGGAAGCCCCATCTATATCTATATTTTGTTCTTGGAGAACTTTTGTGATCGGACAGAGGGTCCTCCTTTTGGAAAGGGTTTGAGTAGCTAAGTCTGCATATTTGATATTTGCCGCCATATAGTCCAAATTAGCCTTCTTTCTGGCCTCCTGCAAAAGTTTTTCTTTTGTCATGTAATAGTGTAGCTTAACCATAGCTCTGTAGAGGGTATCTGTGGGGGCTAATTAGGGCCCTATGGGCCTTTGTTTCCAGACTGGGGTAAGGAGCTCTGTTACCATGCGACATCTTCAAGCTGCCTCAGAGCGCCCCACCTTTAACACTTAAATGCCACAGATGTACAGGGCACTTAAAGGGGGAGAGTCGCTATCGTTCCGGCAAATTTCCCTTCCGCGATTCAATATCCCATTAGCGTGGGTAATTCACCCAAGGGGATTTTAAAATCATGCACTAAATATACTGAATAGTGAATATGTGAATCTCAAGTGCCGGATGTGCAGGTATCTTTTACGTAACCCACTCATCCAGAGCTAATATAGAGTTTAAGTTGCGATGTGTTCTGGGTAAATGAGCCAGAAAGAGTTTTAAAAAAAAAATAGTCCCAGGCGTGAGTGAGCGGCACTATTCAAGAGCCCCCCTTGCCCCCTTGATCTCCATTGGTTTTCTCCCAAAATCGATTAGGGGATCCGGACAAATCACCTGATTTCTGCCAGACTGTATAGGAGCAGCAGGCCCCGCGCTGGATTGCAGAAATGCACGGAAGGAGACACCGGTGACCCCTGCACTGGAGTCTTCTCTTAGTGTTTCCCCTGGCTGCCCCTGCAATACCTGCTATAGTAAGCACATTAGACAGTTACCGAAATCAAACATATATCCGAGGGTTACCTAAAGATAACATCGAGGGTTACTGATTCGAGAATGTCGATAATTGCAGAATTTTCGATAATTATTGAAAATAAGTCTGCAAGTTCGAAAAGCCCAAACTAATTCATATTTCAGTAAGTTCGGAAGAGTACGAGTTTGTCCAAATTATTAAAATTCGGGTTCCGTTTCAGTCCTATTAAAGTCCTGTTAAAGAGCATGTCCAGCCGTAAAACAAAAATGGTCAGTTACATACTTCCAACCCCAACTCATCTATTTTGCACTTTATTACCCGCATTACTTACCAGATTTAATAATAATTACTGTCTCCATTCTGGCAGAGTAAGCTGGCTCTCCCTCATGTAGTCAATCAAGGCTGTGGCAATGAAATCACAGCCAATGATTGACTGCTGTTTTACCTGCTGCCTCCTTGCACTTATCAAGCTTACAAAAAGCTCCTTGAGCAAAGGGAGGAGATAGATACCTTTGTCAGAATGGAATAAAACTTGCTATTAATATTTAGTACAAATGCATGTAATAAACTGTTAAAATAGCAGTTGAGTTTGCGGGCTGATTACTAACAAGTCACCAGTTTTTGTTATAGGTTAGTTTGGACATGCTCTTTAAAGGGAAGATCTTAAGTGATACAGTGATTGTCCTTTAATAATAATTGTAAAGTTGGCAAAAATAAATTATAGTTTATCCTTGATACAGGGTTTTATGGATTTTATGTATCCATGTCCTATTTTCCAACCAATCACCATGAGTGAAACATCTGATAACTCCCTTTTTGCAATACTCGCTGGTGTACAAATACAAAAAAAGTATCTTAGTGCTTATATATCTTCATTTGTTTTAATGATAATGACTCTGTATAGCTTTATATTTCAAAGTATAAATTACATCTAATCATTTTCCCTCCCAGGCAAATCGTTTGACCTAATAAGAAGCATTAGGAAAGATTGATGGAAATGCCTTTATCTGCCAAGTTTCCAAAACTGATACAAGGAGACAGAAATTTATGAAGAATGGGAGAGTCGAGCCCGGAATGGAATTAAAATAGAAAAATGCAGAAGTTTGTTGTTAAAATGTAAAGGTTTCCACAGGGTGGTTCCAGGCTGAATCCATCCAGCTGCGTACAGCATTGTTTTAATTTGGGTTGGGTGGGACCTGTTCTCCTGTAAGTTTGAATGATGTCGGTTTGCCATCCCTGTTCAAGGCCCCAGAACACACACCAAGGGTAATATCCATTATTTCCTTTTTAATGTTTGCCAAGCAATTTCATTTTGGAATCATTTTCTGGCTGGTCGTTATAGCAGGTGGGTTGCTTGTTCTATGAGAAATTTATAACCTTTCTGTAGGTGTGACCAGGGCATTATGAACGGATCTTAAATAAATCAATTCCCACCCTGAACTTATCAAGGTTGAGACTGAGCAGGCTGAAAAGTTTTATCAATGTTCTGTATTGTCCATGTTTAGCTAAATCACGTATCACTCACCATTATATGTCATCTAGTTCCAAGATACAACCTTTTAACGCAACCCTTGGTAGAATAAACACCTGCATCACTGCAGCTACTTATACATTTCGACCCAGAGGGTTTAATTATGTATCCAGCCAAACTTGTGCGTATTATATGGGTTTCATTAAAATTTTACCTAAATATGAATATTTTCCCCAGGAATCTAGTAATATAGGTATCATATCAAGTGATGTAGACTTTACTCTTAAACACTTCAGATTCACCTTCCCTTGTGACAGGAAATCTCTATTGAAAGTTGTCAAGCACCAGCTGTCAACCATAGAAGACATGTCTCTGGTTTCTATCTTCCCTCTCCTCCTAACATTAAAGCCATTCTAGTGTCTTATAGATGCAAAAATATTACGCGTGCAGAATTCCTTGGTAATGACATTTCTCCAAACTTTCTGGGCAGCTGTTATCACATGCTCCTCAAATCTCAATTCCAAGTTCCAATCTTCCCAAGTCATAACGTGTCTGCCCACATCACCATTCGTTTAAACTGTATATCGTGTGTTTCTAACATTGACATGCAAAATTTAATTATAAAGGTTCCACAGGTTTTCTGTATTCAGCTGACACAAGTGGAACAAACTTAACTGTTCCCATCAAGTTCTTCTGGGAAATGTCATAAATAGTTCCATGAATCATCATCACTAGGCCCGAATCTTGTAATACTGATCTGCACGTATAATGAATTTATTAGTGGATTTGATTTGGATCTTTAATGTTTTTATTGAGAATTTTCCTTGTTGTCCCACTGGGAATTTCCAGATGACATCAGTGAGAAAGACCTTTGGCATTTTGCCAACTGACACTTCCTGTAATGGCGCCCAGTGATACCATTTGCTCTTTATATATATGTATATATATTTTTTTTGGGATATGGTTAAAAAAAAGTGTAATTCAGAGTATACACAGTGATTTGGTAGATGTAAAAAAATATAGTATTTCATTTTTATATTATTTGAGGGGACACACTTCATCTGCAGTTCTGAAATCTTTTGCTCCTTTAACTTATTAAAGGGAATGTCCCCATAAAGAAAGAAAAAGGCTTTTTACAGTCTAGTAGAGTACCCCCCAAACCCCATTTTTCATAATAGGAAAATGCCTTGAAGGGATTACCTGACCCGGTCCCTCGCTCCTAGTACCGCCCCATGCTCGCTGTTGCAAGCTTGTTTTAAGCAAGAATAGGAGCAGTGAGCCGCTTCCTGGTCATGGCTGTCTGGTAATTGGGCGGAAGTCACGTCACACCTTGACTAACAGCCACGACCAGAGAAGAAGGACCTCAGAGCAGAGGAGGAGCGACAAGGGACAAGGTCAGGTAAGTCCCTTCAGAGGCAGAGAAATCGTCTGGTAGACATTGGCTAAAGAAAAATCAGTTTATAGTTTTTAGTAGTCCCAAAAAGATATCAGTTATCAGTAGAATGGGATCCGAGTCCAACACAAGAACCTGAAACCCGAACCTTCCATAGGAACCGTGCGAACCTTTTGGATTTTGGAACTTCCTTCATATTTGAGGGTTACCGAATGTACAGGGTTATTTTCAGTAACCCTCGAAAATAACCTCATACCTTAAATAACCCTTGAAAATATGATCGTAAGCTCAAAAGTACGGTGCGTTTGGATTTTTCAGATCTTCAAATATTTCTGAGATCCAAAAGTCTGAAAATGGAATGAGTTTCAAACAATATAGTTATCAGTAACATCAAGAAATCTTGGCTCCTGTGGTTATTAGAACTGGAGTGAAGTTGACCATTTGGTGGGCAGGGTTGTAGTAGCAATTTTAGTGGCACATTAAAAGATTGGGGGCCATCCAGCATATGTAACCAATCAAATCTGCCCCTGAGCAAGATCGCCCCTGCTTGACTGTTCCTTAATCTCCTAGAACGATAAATATAAATTAAATTTCACATCTTAACAATTATTCCATTTTGCATTAAAAGCTAAAATGTAACTCCTCTTTACGAACTTTGCAAATCCAAAGCGGTTTAACTCTCAGAAAAGAAATAAATGATTATTCGTTCTAAATAACATAGAATTTGTATATTATGTAATGTTGATTTCCTATTTTACCATGCCTTTGATTAAAACGTTTATCAGTATGCATACAGAGTAACTGTTATCCTCAAATACAAAGATGTGAAAAAATTAGAATTTAAATTCTCAAAGGTCCGTGGAAATAACGGCATTTTAAGAAAAGAAAAAAAAATTGGATCTGCTGGCATTATTCTGTGTCGGATCTCCCTGTAGGTCATTGCATATTAAAGTTTAATGAATGCCATCTGCGGAGAAAATTTTTTTCCAAGGCAAGCCTAGGCAGACAGCATTTTGACGTTAGAGTTCATTTTCCAAGTTATCACATAAACAATGCTTGTTTTGCAGCACATCTGATCACACCAAGAGAACCAGGCTCCATCTCTTGCTGGTATTCACTCAGTTATTTTCATGCTTTTTATGCCAAGGATATACAGGTTCATGTGGGAAAAATATAATTTGGTTCCTCTGAAGAAGTTTTTAACAGCAATTACAGTGTTCTGGAGCACTGGGAAAATATGGGACAACTGGGGTGACTTGAAATCTTCTGCTAATACAGAGCCAAGTGAAATAAAGAGAGTAATGTAACAACAGTAATGTGATGTGTAGTTCAGAACCATTATAATAGTGCACACACCCGGTATTCTACATTATCAGGGAGATAAATAAAAGTTCTTATCGTTAAAAAGGGTGCTAATTTTGCCAACATCTGATGGTTGGTTGGGCAAAATCAGCACCATTCTTACCGATAAGAACTTTTATTGAATAACCCTAATTGTCTTCGTTTTTGAAAAATCAATCGATGTAATAACATTTACTACTGTAGCACTGCGCCATTTCATGTCCCTTAACAATCCTTCTTGCCAGATTCTAATTCCTTTGGAATGTTGACTAACATTTTTAAGGATAAGTACATTGAAAAATGAAGTTAAGGTCAATTGGAAGTGCAGCTTTAAAAATCATTTGCTATATTTGTTGTCCCCTAAGCCCTCCAGAGCCTACCTTAGTAGTTTTATAGTGAATAGTTATCTCCGCCCTCTGAGATATCCACCTTGTCCTGATTTGTTTGCCTCAAATGTAAGTGCCTGGTAGCCCATGCGCACAACATGACGTCATATCTTCACGCGCACACACAAGCGTGCAATACTAAGGTAGGCTCTGCTGTAAATCCCTTTTGTCTGAACTACTCCTTTAATTGCAACATGTTTGGACCACACTGGGTTTGCTGTCTTCTTAGTTTATAGTATTTGAGGGTGTGAATAAAGACACTATGTCCATCCCGTCCAACCCATCTAGCAATATCCTCATTTCCTGCTTTACTGTTGATCCAGATGAAGGCAAAAGAACCCACCAAATTATGAAGGGGGAAAAAAATTCCTCCTGACTCCAAGTGACTATCAGAAATTCCCTGGATCAACTCTACTTTATGTATCAATACCAGTACTTGCAACATTCCTTGTTTGCAGAAACTCATCCAGCCTTTTTTTTAAACTGACCAATGAACCTGCCATAACAACGTCCACGGAAGACAGTTCTATAGCTTTACCGTTCTCACAGTGAGAAACCCTTTCCGAACCTGAAGCCTAAACATTTTTCTTCAAGTCTAAGGGTGTCATCATGTCTCTGACATGTTTATTGGTGAACAATGCCCAGATAGTTTATTGTATGGCCTATTAATGTATTTATACACAGTAATCATATCCCCATGATGCCTTTTCTTCAGCGTACATAATTGTAACTTTTCCAGTCTCTCTTCATATTCAAGCTCCCCCAATCCCCTTTTATTATTCAGTTGCCCTTCTCTGAACCTTCCATTTCAAAGTGTCCTTTTTGTACACAGGATTCCAAAATTGACACTGCATATTCCAAATGAGCCTTACCAATGCTTTTAAAGAGGGAGAATTAATTTCCTCCCTTGAACCATACCTCTCTTTATATAAGCTGCTGGGCTCTGGCTGTTGCCGCCTGGCACTGCTTGCTACCTTTAATTTTGTTATCCCCAAAACTCCAATATCCCTTTCAACACGGATTTACTTAACACAGAGCAATTTATAGTATAAGTAGCACAAGGATTTTTAAGCCAAATGCATACCTTACATTTATCACATTGAATCTCATCTGCCACTTAGCAGCCCAATGTGACAATCTATCTAGATCCCCTGCAACGATTACATCCTCTGAAGTTTTAATGGTCGACAAAGTTTTGTGTCGTCAGCAAACACAGAAACCTTGCTGACAATACCCACTTCCAAATCATTAATAAATAGATTAAATAGAAGCGGCCCCAACACAAACCCTGTGGCACCCCACTTAGCACTTTAGTCCATAATGATGAAGCCCCATTTACAACTACTCTCTGCATCCTATTCATTAACCAATTTTCTATCTAGTACAAATGTGTCTCCCCAGACAACAGACCTCAGCTTATACATTAGTCGCCTATAGGGGACTGTATCAAAAGCCTTTGCAAGAACCAAGTAAACTACCTCTACTGCTATGCCAGAGTCTAAATTTCTACTTACTTCCTCATAAAAGCCAAGCAAGTTAGTGACAATATCTATTCCTCCTAAATCCATGCTGGTTACTACTTAAATGTCAGTCCTTCTTGAAACATACTCTAGAACATGTTCCCTTATTAAACTTTCCAGTATCTTTCCCACCACTGAAGTTAAACTTACAGGCCTGTAATACTCGGCTGTGAAAAACTACCCTTTTTGAATATTGGAATAACATCAGCCTTTTTCCAATCCAGAGGCACACCATTGCCACCTTGACAGGTACATCTTGGTCTATGACAGGCCTCACAGTCTGTCTGGTGTGGGCTTATAAGTTGGAGAGGTATTTTAGTGAATCAATTTATAGTTAGTGCACATGCCATACTTCTGTTTTCTTACAGGGAAGACAAAGTTACATAACCTTATCAGGATAAAGAAAATTAATTCACTTTTGCTTATAATCTTTATTTTTAGATTATTTTGATGTTCGGTTTGATGTTTAATATAACTAACATGAGCGAAAGTTGCATGGTTTAATTAGATGAGTTATGACTAATGTACAGTATGACAGGTTTTATAATAAGGGGGGGTCTCTGTGGTTCATAAAACTTGGTGGTGTAGAATCCTTTTGAACTGGCTTTTTGTGGCAGTATGCCTGTGCTTTGCCTATGTGCCCTTGCGTGTGATCTTTCCTCTAATGTTCTAATCAGAATGAATTCACTGTTAACCCTGATGTTCCTCTATCCTCCCATCAGAGCAGGATTTTCCACAAGTAGCCTAGGGCCAAGTAAATATCAGGGGGCCCAGCTTTAGTATAGAACCCTGTAAAATGCAAAAATTGTGAACATACGGTAACTGCACTGGATTGATTTAAATCCATTTGTCTTCCATCGTTTACATGTTTACTGGTTCTATGTGGCCTTGATTGTGTTAGAGACAATTCATTGATTTAATTATTATAAATGTGGTCAGTGATCTAGCATTTTAAAGGGAAAATAAAGTCCTTTGTCTTGCCTTTCAAACAATCTTTCATTGATCACTCTGTTGGCATGAATTACAAGATTAAAGAAATGGCTAGTATTTACTCTGCTGACAACACTTCTAGGTCTACATTGTCCCCTCTTGGTGTGTTAGCATGCACCATAGCTTCTTGATGATGCTTGCATAGCGACATCAGCAGGAGGAAGTGGTAATTTATTTCATCTTCTTAGTTTTGTCTTCCTAATCCCTGCAGTCCTTAAAAATTGCCTTTACATTTAAATCGCATCTACCTCTTGTCCACAATTTAAGTAATGCCCAATATCCACCACACACAGAAATACAGATGGACTCTACTTTTCATTGAGGAAATAGACCCCCCTGTGTCTGCAGACTCTTTATATGTGCACCTGACTCTCTCTGAAAAAATGTCTCTGTAGCTAGAAAACTGGTTGCCTAAGGACACATGGGGGAACATGGCACACAAAATAATTGATGAAGCAGGTACAGAATTCTGTGAGACATATTTAGAAGCGAGAGAGAGAAATAACTCCGTGAATTCTGTAATTCTCTTCTGATTCAGTATCGATGAGTGGTGATCGATTTTTCCTTTTTATATTATGAATCGATTGACAGAACTGCATCCTCCGTATCAATATTTCAGTTTTTACCTGCATCATGGATTTAAAATATTTAACATTGGCCTAATGGAGCATTCCATTGTATGTGGTTTTCTATTGTCTGGTAAATGCCTATTAGAGAATTTATGACAAACCTAAACAGAGAAACATGATTAAGATGTCATCACTGATCACTTTCATATCTAAAATCAATGGCAGGAATCATCTCCCTGTAAAAACCAGGCAGAACTTTAACACAAACCCCTAATTATGTCGAACAAAATATAATAACCGAATTATACATGATATGGAGTTCCATATATTGACAATCAGCTATGCTCACAACAAAGGACCAACTAAATCATTCATGTTCTGTGGAAATGATAACTGTACCACAATCTCCTATAAAGGGATCAATAGTAATATTTAATATAAATATCAACAGTTATCAATAGTGTTCTTAGCATTTAGAATATTGCACATCACCACGGGCAGTGCTATGAGGACTGCTGCATGGTCACATTATTCTATGAAAATAGATTTGTCCTTGTATTGTAAGCTAGCAGTCAGATTACCACAAGGCAATCTGCCTTGTGCCAGAACTAGAAAGAGTATTAGATTTTATATAAAATATTTAAGGGTTCCAAAGCCCCCAAAATCTGTTTCAAAATGGCCCCCAAAGTTTTGCCTTGCCAAGGGCCATGTTTGCTCTTGATGCCTCTCTGTTAGCAATTGTCTGAAGGTGATCATTCAATCTCTATTATAGATGGCCGAACTATAACAGTCTGCTTGCATTATGGTATAAATAGCAATGGTAACTTACTGTAAATGTCTCAGAGGCCTGGGAAACAGTCTGGGGAACATGTATCAATGCTCAAAATCTTTAAAAACAACTCCCAGTACCGGAAACTTGCGATTCCTGTTTTGGCGTTCTGTGTATTATTTTCAAGATTTAGCGTGATTTCTAGATTTACGAGTCACCAAGAAGCCCATAACCATTGAAATGCCCTTGAAAGCAGGCTGGGTATTTTATACAGAACTTCGAGGTGACTACTACAAAGTACAATGTTGTATAATGGTGGCGACACCCTTACTATCTCAGCTAATATATATACATCAAAACAAATATCCAGGGAGTGTTTTGTTTAAACACAAACAGTATAAATATTCCTGTGTTTAAAGGGGAACTGTGGTCCTAACAAGTTGAGTTTAAATGAAAAGCCAGTTTCCTACCTTTAAAATGAGCCATCAACCACCTCTCTACTTGCTCCACAGCCCAAGATATCAGAAATGACTGACCAGAAAGTTAATGGGTGGGAGGCTGACTGTAATATTCCTGAGGCTTCTCCTGCACAGTGCCGCCGGCGGGCACAGCCTCAGACTCCCTCAGTGTGTGAGGGAGACAGGAAGTCCCTCCTCCTCTCTGCTGTGTGAAGGACCTGCAGAAGGTAAGGGAATATACAGCCCTTCTCTCTCACTATGTGAAAACAGCCTTCAGGGGGTAGGGGGGGTGTCAGAGTGGCCCACAGCACCTGTGAGCGGTGGGGCTTAGGCACCCGTGAGTGGGCGGGGCTTTGCACCCACGAGTGGGCAGGGCCACGGCACCCGCGGGTGGGCAGGGCCACATGGGGCTGTAAGGGAATGGGCTAAGGGGGGCCTGCAACTGGAGGGACCATGGGGTCCATGAGTGGGAGGGACCAGGGGGGCTGCAAAGGGGAGGAGACACAGGGCAGATTGACTGACAGGTTTCAGAGCAGAAAGCAGGGGAGCTGGTGATGCAGGGGACCTGGTGATGCTGCTGCCATATCACACACAAACATTTAAATATCTTCAAAACTATGAAATAAAACAATGGAAATATATTTCAAAAACTCTCAGGAGAGCAATTCCTATCAATTTACCTAAAGTTATTTTGGACCACAGCTCCTCTTTAAAACACATTTGATCGCGGGTCCCGACCTGCGCACGATGTGTCCGAATGTTTGTTTCGGCCAATAATCGGCCCGTGTATGGGCCCTATTACAGCTGAAGCGCCCGGTCATTTGGAGATCTGCCCATTCGGTCGGGAAATGTTCGTTTCGGCCTATAAGTGCCCATACACAGGCCGAAACAAATGTTCAAACACATTGTGATCACGGTGGGACCCCGATCGCAGTGTGTTATGAATCTTTCCATTTTTAGGACTGCGCCGCCTGAACCAATAAAAAAATGAAATGACATGATAAACACCACACATCATTATCATAGCTATTACATTATGTGTAAGACCTTAAAGGGATTCTAAGATTAAGTGCTAGAAATGCCTAGTCCCTGCCTAGGAATGCACAATCATTAGCCCATGTCCATACACACATGGAGCTGCTACTCAGTAACAAAGCCCAAATATATCTGACAGCCAATCACACTAGTAACAGTAAAACACAGAGATCATTGATCCTTGGTTCCAGGCTCTGTATTTTGGAATAGAGAATAACCACACAGTATTATTAATCTGCACAATGAATCAGCAAAAAAAAATCCAGCAACCCTGCCAACCTTCTATCGGTGTCTGGATTCCTGCAGTGATCTGTCCCAATCACTAAACTGTAGTAAGGTAAGTAGTAGAAAGGCAGTCCAGAAACAGAGAGACTCCTTGGATATCTCACAATGTGTAAATAAATTTTGCTGAATTGAGATATCAAGGAGTCTTCTGTTTCTGGAACTGCCTTTTTCTACTACTTACCTTATTACAATCTGCACAATGACTGCTCTTCCTACCTCAAAGGGTATGTCCACCTTAAAATATTTTTTAATATAGTATTCCCACTGTCCCCCCAGCCCCAACCGCTATGTTTTTATTTTTAGAAAGTGCCCCAAACTCTACTTACCTCCCCTCTTTCCCCCGCCGTGCTGCCGGCCCTCTGCTTGCGAGAAATGAAGCAGAGGGGCGGGACCGCCAGTCGCGTCTGTGATTGGCTGAGCGGCAGCCAATCACGGACGCGGGTCTGCCGGTCATTCAGTGCAGCGGAGGAAAGAGGGGAGGTAAGTAATGTTCGGGGCACTTTCTAAAAATAAAATGTACGGTTGGGGCTGGGGGGACAGGGGGAATACTATATCTAAAGGGGTTTATGCTAGGGGAGGAATCCTGAGAGAGAGGGAGAGGAGGGGGAAAGGGCTGCAGTACGCATGCCAAATTCTCCCGGAGGCCAGGTAGGAGGCAGAGTCCTACTATCCTCCTGGGGGCAGTTTTTGGTACTTTGGTGGGGGACTACAGGAGAACCATATGGAGCTGGGATGTGAGGTAAGGATTAAACTACACTACATGATGGGGCCAGTAGTTGGGGAGATTATAGTTTTGGGGGTGGACATGCCCTTTAAGGATTAGTCTTTGGCATAGGATTTATTTATCTCTTCCTAGTCTCCCACCAATGTCCAAAGACTGACAGGCAATGCTGAGATTGCTGAGATGATGTGTACAGCATCTAAAGGGTTGCAGGTTAGAAATCCTTTATTTACATTGTTTTATGTATTGTAGTGGGGGGTCTAGTCTCCCTGAATAGCTTGGGGTCCTGTCCTGTTCTCAAGCCCTGCTGATTCCTACACATTGCATTTGCATCCTGGTCATGTTGTGAATTTTAACACATACTGACAGATCACTAGAAGCTAAGGATGGGTACACACCATCAACTTTTTCGTGCCAACTGACATTTTCCATTAGCAAGTGGTGGGCTGATCTGTTGATCACGAAAAAAGTAGCCACGGCCAAAAGTTCTCAAAGACCGACCATCCTTAGCAAATTAACTAGAAAGAGAAAGTTTATGTATACACTTTGAATTTTCCTTGAAAGGCTGCACAATGCTGTTTTATATAAGTGTCTAGTGGGCTGGGAGTTTTAAAATAAGCTTTAATTAGGTCTGCTCACTGCTGAATACACTCAAGCGGCAGCTAATCAGCACTGATTATGTCTGCTCACTAGAGATGGCTGTGAACTGGTAAGTTTTGTTCCATTTTCAGATTATAGGTCTCAGGAAAATCCTGAGATCCAAAATCCGAAAACGGAATGTACTTTCGGGATTTGGAGTGCATTTTCGATGATTATCAAATGTTCAAGGCTATTTTCAATAATCCTCGAAAATAAAATTGAACGTTCGATTATCCTCGAAAATAAGATCAAAAACTACTTTCGAGTTTCCGATTGTATTTTGGGGATTATGGTATTGAAAATAGACTGGAACGTTCGTAATCATCGAAACTGCACTCCGAAGTCCCAAAAGTCCCGAAATCAGAGCGATCTGCCCAGTTTTGGAAAGGATCATTTGTATTTCGAAACCGAGGGGTTCTGAGTCAGATCTGGGTCCGATCTCTACTGCTCATAGTTGAATACAATCAAGTAGCTAAAACAGCACTGATTAGGTCTGCTCAAAGCTGAATACAATCAAGAGGCAGCTAATAGTGTTGATTGCGCCTGTGACACGTCCATTATGTCTATGCACAAAAAGGTCCGTAATTCAGCAAACTAAATATAGACCCCCCGACGATACTATTAGGTCTAACAATGATTATTGTACCTTAGGGACACTATGTTCGGGCATTTAGAGAGTTCACAGTAAGGAACCCAGCCACTTCTTAGGTGATCCGTCAATGGGGACGCCCATTGATCATCTGGTCAACCTTTTTAAAAGGAATGTAGGATCTGTGGGTATTTGTCTATAAACTGTAATAGCTACGATCTATCACTATAACCCCCCCATATCAGCAGGTGTATCACAACGCTTGAATCCTCACATAATGATTTGCGAATGATCGAACATGCGGTCCCATAGGGAACCGCCCAATCGATCAGAATTTACTGACACCTCTGATCATCCGATCGAGGTCGGTCGCGGCCGGCCACCCCACACCAGCAGATATTTTCGGACGATCGACCGAAAGTGCAGTGAATTGGTCAGTCAGTCAAAATATTGCTGGGTGTGTACCCAGCCTAAGAGTCTCTTAATTCATTGTTGGTCTTATTATTGAAATACTTTAAATTATTGAATACTGGTAGAGGTGTTCTGGGGTTTGAAAGTACTTCTAGCTTTAAATGTATTGCCCCCCCTCCCCATATTCCATATATGTTATGAGATATGTTCATTTTAGTTACAGTTCAAAAGCTAGACAGTTGGATGCTGTTTATTGGAAATCTCCACATTATGATTTGTAAAATGAATTAATTACTCTCTGTGGAATATTTCCCCTTTAACTAAGGGCCAGCTGTCCACCCTAGGCTCTGCTTAAAGCCGTTTCTGCTTACTGATGTTTGGGTTTTATCTCCTCCTAATGAGTGTCAGGCAAGGCAGATCTGTACGGGACTTGCTTGGCTAACAGAGGAAATATTTCCATATTCTCGTTTGGCATTATAAGAATCTCCAAAACATTACTGAGATAAAGTAGGTTCTAAAAGTGATTAAACTAATCTCTGTGCTAATCAAAAACCGTTAATCTCCTCTGATCACATGCTCAGTTTCCGTAAAAGAATATGATGTGTGTAACAAAGTCCATTTTATCATTAGAGAAATGGCTGGTGTGGAAATCCATCTAAGAAGCTGAGACACTGAATTCTGGGAAAGTGTATTATATTATCTGTGCTAAAGCCTTTACCTCTTATATTCTCTATTAAAGTGCTGAATGTTTATTTTGTCTCTCCCTATTGTTCCATGGCTATTATAATCAGCTATTGTTAGTACATCACCCGCAAATGAATGGACCTTGGAGTCTACCTGTTATCCTTCCACGTTCCTACACTCAGTAGATCAAGGGGATTAGTACTTTGGAGCAGAGAATTTTAGATAAAGGTGCTAATGGAAGTTCCATATTTCCTTGCTGGGGAAAAACTTTTCTCTTTTGATATCCCTCAATGAACAGTTAACCTGAACATTGACCACTTGTCCTCTATTTGCTCCTCTATTTCCTCCAATTTCTCCAATATGTTAGTCTGTTTACACTAATCTCCAGAGACTTTGGGTACCGTTGGAACAAATTTTGTTTGCCTGTGATCTCCCAAAACCCCTTCCTTTACATGTGTTCCTACTCAAGTCAATATAATGCTGGCAATACACTGTACAACGTCTGGAACGTGAGTGATTTCTGACCAGATTAGCTCTCTGTCATTGCTCTACAATGCTCTGTGTGGTCCGTCTGTGGAATTAATGGCTGAGAAGTTCATTAAAAAAGAAAGCACTAAAAACACTAATGGCAACTATTATTTAAAGGGGGTAAGGTAACATAGTACATAGTATTGGAGGTAAATAAAGACATACGTCCATCTAGTACAACCTTTTAGCTGACCCATTACTTGCCCTGCGTAATATTTTGTGAATTCGTTTTTCTTATTAGTCAAACACAAACTTCAAGTTATCAACTTCCCACCGTCTCACCAACAATGTAATTTAGCCACGTCCAGTGCACTTACCTGGCTGATTGAAGAAATCGCTGCTGCCTAAAATTGTCATATTGTTTCCTGCATTGTCCATGGCCTAAGGTAGTGATTGGGTAAGTACAGAGAACATATTAGTGAAATTAGAATAATTAACAAATGATAATACAGTAGAACAAATCTGGTTTTACATTCTCTCGTTTAACAAAACTTCATTAAGGCTGGGTACACCCGAGCAGATTTTTGTGCCAACCGACTGAAATCATGGCTGATTTTGCAGTTGCCATGGTCACGGCAACTGACACGATTTGTCTGGCTGAACATCGCTAGTGATGAACGGTCGGTTGGGACGAAAATGTGTTCGTGTGTACCCAGCCTTAGGCATACTTATAAGGGCTTAGCACTGTTCCTGTTGGGGCCTCTAGTTTACAGTGGATTCAAGTGAAATTGTGTATTGATCAAATAACCATAACTGGTTACTATCCAATGTCCCTTTATAGGAGAATTAGGGAATTCTAATAATGACATCATGATGTCTCATAATATTCAGAAATGACAGGTTAGTTGAGTTCCCCCCAGTGATAAGCACAAAGATCTGTCAAAGCCCTGCTGATTCTGGGACTGTAGCAGTCAGATGTAGCAGTCGTACAGACCTCTAGACAACCAGCACTCTGAAATAGCAGGCACACCATGGTTCTCGTTAGATGTTACACACAGCACATATATTGCATAAAACTGTATTGCATAAAAAAGTATAAGAGGGTTTTTTTTTAAAAACAACTTTGTTTAAAAAGTTTACCTGACAATTCATGGCCATCAGAGGGCACCGTTTCACTGGAGACTATAACTGAGGTTTATGAAACAATTCCTGCAAAAATAAAGGACCGACATGCAAAGCTCCTTGTGAAGTGAAATCTCTGATCTTTAGTTTTAATGAATAAATGAAAGGTGAACGTTAAGTACATTATTTAAGAGAAAACTATAGATCCGATATCTATTAAAACACCATAATTCCATCAATCTGTCATTCATAATATTTCTTTTACTAGCTTGTCTACATTCCATGAGCATAAGGATATATATAACTGCAAAGCAATATTCTGTCCTGTTAGGACAACTGATTGTCACTGTCAGCCATGTTGACCCCGACTGGGCTGCAGTTTATTATGATCTAGGTGGGTCATTCTCTGGTCAGTTCAAGCTTCCTCTTCCCAATTACGTATATCATCTACAAAGTCCTGTCTCTCTACCCTTCCTATGAGATAAACTGGCACCATCTGTTCTGGGCCTGGGTTGCCCCTTGCTCCTTTACAAAATGAAAGTTCACCAGCTGTAAATGATAGCCCTGTACCTTTGTGAAAGGCAATGCAGGCCATGCAGTTAAATCATTTTATCCCTTTTCCAGGTGCCTCCTAAATCTCTTTAAGAGGCAGGATTGTTAAATCAGGCAAAGCAATAGTAAAAAGGCACCAGGAAAGAATTATTACACAGAGCACCTAATTATGTAACTTTTCACAATGAGATTAGCATATTGTCCATGAAAACAGTCTGGAATGTGCCACAGCGCTGCTTTCAATGGAGATTTCTGATGTCCCATTTAGGTGAAAATAAAACATTAGCGTTTCTAACTGGAAACAGATCAGCCTAGCGTAGGAGATTTTAGAGGGGACACAGGCACCTAGAACCCCCCCCCCCCTTTTTTCTGGTTTATCCCCAGTGTGATCACCTTGGGGTCATCACAAACTTCTGTAGTCTAAAGCGGGTACACACAGTAACGATAAAGCCCCGATACCGACGGTATCGGGGCTTTATCGTTACTGTTTGTACGTTCGTTTCCCGAACGAGGCGCGGCCGCAAACGTTCGGGTCGGCCGTACGCTCGTTCGGGAAAGGCCGAAAATTTCCATCGGCCGCGCTAGACTATAGGGAGTCTAGCGCGGCCGATGGAAACACACAGTCCCGAGCGTTCTCCCTATAGGGAGAACGCTCGGGACTGTGTGTATGCAGATCTTTGAAGATGGCAGACAGGATCTTGCAGATCCTGTCTGTCATCTTTCAGAAATCGTTACGTGTGTACCTAGCTTAAAGGGGATTAAAACAATGAGTCAAGATGCAGACATGGAAAGTAAATGTACTTGTTTAGGGAAAGTTTTATCCGATTACATAGACAGTGACAGAGGCCCACAAACAGCACAAATAAAAATGATTTTCAGGCTTATTGTGCATTGCCTTGTGTCACATATCAATCAATCTCTTTAGTACAGATGCTGCCCACTCTACTGATCACTGGCTTACACACACTAACTATGTATCTAGGGAGGGGCCTAACTGCAGGGCCCCGGGCCCCTTGCGAGATGGAGGCCTCAGTTGATTCGCAGAGGTTTGGGGAGATGATCGCAAGCCCTTTACTTTCGGGGCCCCCCACAGTCGTGGGCACTGACGGTACGCAACTGAGGGATCATAAAACAATTTTGTTTTTACTGTACTATCGTTTGTATTGGCATGTAAGCGCCAAAGACATGGGATCGGAGTGCCTGTCAGCTGGGAAGGAGCCGTGACTGGAGAGCCAGTAGGTAAGTGTTACAATCCAGGCATTCTCTATACACAGGGAGGTAGGAAAGAATTCTTACCTCCATGTGAATAATAGATACAGATTTCATGTACTTGATGAAGTACATAAAATCTGTTTAGTGTCCCTTTAAAAGAGGACGTGGCTAAAATGTTAGTGGTGCTCTGAGCTCACCACTCTCCTGATAACCCTGTCAGGATTCCCTCCCATGGAAATCCTGTGCTTGCCCCTGTTAATGACATACTGTACTCCAGTAACTACATGTACTCCTGGTTTACAGATGATGGGAGTTTGGTATATTCGCATGTAATAAGAGGTGCAAAAAGTTGCTAATAATCTACAATAACTAATCAGATATTATCTAAGTGAAACAGACAGGTAAAAAGCCAATACATAATTGGTTTCTGTAGACTAGTAGCAATGTTTCCAATTCTTATTACATAAGCCTCAAGCTCATACTACAAGTAGATCCAGAATTTTATCATTCATCCTCCTTATACAGTACTAACTATTCAAGGGAAAGATTCCCTTTCTCATCATTCATAAAATAAGGCAGCCATAGGCTATGGAAATTGTTATATAGTCTGTACAACGACAGATACTAAGGATTGTTGGCAGAAAGAATTCTCAGATTTCTAATGATTAAACCCACCAACTGAACAGAGCCAATTAAGTGTTGACACAAAATTTTGACATTCAAAACCAAAATCCACGGCAAACTATGAAATTTGCATGTGGAAACTTGGTTTTGATTAAATTCTCAAAGGAATTTAGAGGACTTCCCCCAGTTGTTTATACTATCTATACAAAGATTGTTATACTTACCTGCCACCCCCCCCCTTCCCTAAAGCTCTCTATTCCATTCTGTCTCTACCACAGACTACCAGGTGTGCCTCCTCAGAGATCATTGAGCTTGCAGTAGAGGTGAGTACTGGGAAGACCAGTGCTGGGCGAGACTAGGAAGAATAGAGAGCTTCAGGACTGTAGGGAGTTAAGCAATATCAGGGGGGTGCTTAATGTTTGTATAGATTTTTATGGTGGAATGGTCATAACTTTTAATTGTTATTGTGGTGTGGGGAAAGGTTAGAAGCTAACTTAATCTATGGCAGGCTTATAAACAGAGAGGATGCTTCACAAAAAGGCTTTAGCCAAGGGTAAAGCAATTCATGCCAGCCAGTACTTTGTTTGTTGACTTGAAGTTAATGACCAGGTAGACACATGCTGATACACCATACAAGACCAGGTGAGACAATGCTGATACACCAATACAATGACCAGGTAGACACATGCTGATACACCGATACAATGACCAGGTAGACACCTGCTGATACACCAATACAATGACCAGGTAGACACATGCCTGATACACCAATACAATGACCAGGTAGACACATGCCTGATACACCCAATACAATGACCAGGTAGACACATGCCTGATACACCAATACAATGACCAGGTAGACACATGCCTGATCACCAATACAATGATCAGGTACACATAGCCTGATAAACCCATACAATGACCAGGTAGATGCATTCCTGGTACACAATACAATGACGGGTAGATGCATTCCTGGTACACCAATACAGACCGGGTAGATGCATTCCTGGTACACCAATACAAGACCGGGTAGAACAATGCCTGATACACCAATACAATGCCAGGTAGATGCATTCCTGGTACACCAATACAATGAGGGTAGATGCATGCCTGATACACCAATACAATGACAGGTAGATGCATTCCTGGTACCACAATACAATGACCGGGTAGATGCATGCCTGATACACCAATACAATGACCAGGTAGATGCATTCCTGGTACACCAATACAATGACCGGGTAGATACATGCCTGATACACCAATACAATGACCAGGTAGACACATGCCTGATACACCAATACAATGACCAGGTAGATGCATTCCTGGTACACCAATACAATGACCAGGTAGATACATGCCTGGTACAAAATACAATGACCAGATTTACACATCCTGATACACCAATACATGACCAGGTTTACACATGCCTGATACACCAATAAAATGGCCAGGTATACACATGCCTGATACACCAATACAATGAACAGGTAGACACATGCCTGGTACACCAATACAATGACCAGGTAGACACATTCCTGGTACACCAATACAATGACCAGGTTGACACATGCCTGATACACCAATACAATGAACAGGTAGACACATGCCTGGTACACCAATACAATGACCAGGTAGACACATGCCTGATACACCAATACAATGACGGTAGACACATGCTGATACACCAATACAATGACCAGGTAGACACATGCCTGATACACCAATACAATGACCAGGTAGACACATGCTGATACACCAATACAAGACCAGGTAGACACATGCCTGATACACAATACAATGACCAGGTAGACACATGCCTGATACACCAAACAATGACCAGGTAGACACATGCCTGTACACCAATACAATGACCAGGTAGACACATGCCTGATACACCAATACAATGATCAGGTACACATATGCCTGATAAACCAATACAATGACCAGGTAGATGCATTCCTGGTACACCAATACAATGACCGGGTAGATGCATTCCTGGTACACCAATACAATGACCGGGTAGATGCATTCCTGGTACACCAATACAATGACCGGGTAGATACATGCCTGATACACCAATACAATGACCAGGTAGATGCATTCCTGGTACACCAATACATGACCGGGTAGATGCATGCCTGATACACCATACAATGACCAGGTA
Source organism: Hymenochirus boettgeri (assembly GCA_019447015.1). Classification (NCBI taxonomy): domain Eukaryota; kingdom Metazoa; phylum Chordata; class Amphibia; order Anura; family Pipidae; genus Hymenochirus; species Hymenochirus boettgeri. Next base: position 37,662 of record JAACNH010002217.1, read on the forward strand.
GATGCATTCCTGGTACACCAATACAATGACCGGGTAGATGCATGCCTGATACACCAATACAATGACCAGGTAGATGCATTCCTGGTACACCAATACAATGACCGGGTAGATACATGCCTGATACACCAATACAATGACCAGGTAGACACATGCCTGATACACCAATACAATGACCAGGTAGATGCATTCCTGGTACACCATACAAGACCAGGTAGATACATGCCTGGTACAAAATACAATGACCAGATTTACACATCCTGATACACCAATACAATGACCAGGTTTACACATGCCTGATACACCAATAAAATGGCCAGGTATACACATGCCTGATACACCAATACAATGAACAGGTAGACACATGCCTGGTACACCAATACAATGACCAGGTAACACATTCCGGTACACCACTACAATGACCAGGTTGACACATGCCTGATACACCAATACAATGAACAGGTAGACACATGCCTGGTACACCAATACAATGACCAGGTAGACACATGCCTGGTACACCAATACAATGACCAGTAGATACATACCTGCTACACCAATACAATGACTAGGTAGATACATGCCTGGTACACCAATACAATGACCAGGTAGACATATGCCTGGTACACCAATACAATGACCAGGTAGATACATGCCTGGTACACCAATCAATGACCAGGTAGACACATACCTTATACACCAATACAATGACCAGGTAGACACATGCCTGATACACCAATACATGACCAGGTAGACACATTCCTGGTACACAAACACAATGACCAGGTTGACACATGCCTGAACACCAATACAATGAACAGGTAGACACATGCCTGGTACACCAATACAATGACCAGTAGACACATGCCTGAGACACCAATACAATGACCAGGTAGACACATGCCTGTACACCAATACAAGACCAGGTAGATACATACCTGCTACACCAATACAATGACCAGGTAGATACATGCCTGGTACACCAATACAATGACCGGTAGACATATGCCTGGTACACCAATACAATGACCAGGTAGATACATGCCTGGTACACCAATACAATGACCAGGTAGACACTACCTGATACACCAATACAATGACCAGGTAGACACATGCCTGATACACCAATACAATGACCAGGTGAACACATGAATGATACACCAATACAATGACCAGGTAGACATATGCTGATAACCAATACAATGACCAGGTAGATGCAATCTGGTACACCAATACAATGACCGGGTAGATGCATTCCTGGTACACCATACAATGACCGGAGAACAGTGATCACAAATACAATGACCAGGTAGACACATGCCTGATACACCAATACAATGACCGGGTAGATGCATTCCTGGTACACACCAAATGACCGGGTAGATACATGCTGGTACACCAATAGAATGACCAGGTAGATACATGCGCCTACAAAATACAATGACCAGGTTTACACATCCTGATACACCAATACATTGACCAGGTTTACACATGCCTGATACACCAATACAATGGCCAGGTATGACACATGCTGATACAACAATACAAGAACAGGTAGACACCTGCCTGGTACACCAATACAATGACCAGGTAGACACATGCCTGGTACACCAATACAATGACCAGGTAGACACATGCCTGGTACACCAATACAATGACCAGGTAGATACATACTTGCTACACCAATACAATGACCAGGTAGATAAATGCTGGTACACCAATACAATGACAAGGTAGAAATATGCCTGGTTCACCAATAAATGACCAGGTAGATAACATGCCTGCTACACCAATACAATGACCAGGTGCTACATGCCTGGTACACAATACAATGACCAGGTAGATACATGCCTGGTACACCAATACAATGACCAGGTAGACCATGTCTGGTACACTAATACAATGACCAGGTAAACACATGCCTGGTACATGAATACAATGACCAGGTAGACACATGCCTGATACACCAATTCAAATGACCAGGTAGACACATTCCTGATACACCAATACAATGACCAGGTAGACAACATGCTGGTACCAATAAATGACCAGGTAGACACATTCCTGGTACACCAATACAATGACCAGGTAGACATATGCTGGTACACCAAACAATGACCAGGTGACATACCGGACACCAAACAATGCCAGTAGACATATGCCTGGTACACCAATACAATGACCAGGTAAACACATGCTGGTACAATGAATACAATGACCAGGTAGACACTTCCTGGTACACCATACAATGACCAGGTAGACATATGCCTGGTACACCAATACAATGACCAGGTAGACATATGCCTGGTACACCATACAATGATCAGGTAGACATATGCCTGGTACCACCAATACAATGACCAGGTAGACACATGCCTGGTACACCAATCAATGACCAGGTAGACACATTCCTGGTACACCAATACAAACCAGGTAGACATATGCCTGGTACACCAATACAATGACCAGGTAGACATATGCCTGGTACACCAATACAATGACCAGGTAGACATATGCCTGGTACACCAATACAATGACCAGGTAAACACATGCCTGGTACATGAATACAATGACCAGGTAGACACATTCCTGGTACAACCATAACAATGACCAGTAGACATATGCCTGGTACACCAATACAATGATCAGGTAGACATATGCCTGGTACACACTACAAGACCAGGTAGACACATGCCTGATACACCAATAGAATGACCAGGTAGACACACGCCTGGTACACCAATACAATGACCATGGTAGACATTCCTGGTACACCAATACAAGACCAGGTAGAACATAGCCTGGTACACCAATACAATAACCAGGTAGATACATGCCTGGTACACCAATACAATGACCAGGTAGACACATGCTGGTACACAAATACAATTACCAGGTAGACACATGCCTGGTACACCATACAAGACCAGGTAGACACATTCCTGGTACACCGAATACAATGACCAGGTAGAAACATGCCTGGTACACTAATACAATGACCAGGTTGACACATGCCTGGTAACCAATACAAACCTGGTCATTGTATTGGTGTATCAGGCATGTGTCTACCTGGTCATTGTATTGGTGTATCAGCATGTGTCTACCTGGTCATTGTATTGGTGTATCAGGCATGTGTCTACCTGGTCATTGTATTGGTGTATCAGCATGTGTCTACCTGGTCATTGTATTGGTGTATCAGGCATGTGTCTACCTGGTCATTGTATTGGTGTACCAGGCATGTGTCTACCTGTTCATTGTATTGGTGTATCAGGCATGTGTATACCTGGCCATTTTATTGGTGTATCAGGCATGTGTAAACCTGGTCATTGTATTGGTGTATCAGGATGTGTAAATCTGGTCATTGTATTTTGTACCAGGCATGTATCTACCTGGTCATTGTATTGGTGTACCAGGAATGCATCTACCTGGTCATTGTATCCATACATTGACCAGTTGACACATTGCCTGATACACCAATACAATGAAGCAGTAGACACATGCTGGTACACCAATACAATGACCAGGTAGACACATGCCTGACACCAATACAGACCAGGGTAGACACATCGCTGATACACCAATACAATGACCAGGTAGACCATCCTGATACACCAATACAATGACAGGTAGACACATGCTGATACACAATACAATGACCAGGTAGACACATGCCTGATACACAATACAATGACCAGTAGACACATGCCTGATACACCAATACAATGACCAGTAGACACATGCCTGATACCCAATACAATGACCAGGTAGACACTGCCTGATACACCAATTCACTATCCGGTACACATATGCCTGATAAACCAATACAATGACCAGGTAGAGCATCCGGGTACACCAATACATGACCGGGTAGATGCATTCCGGTCAACCAATACAATGACCGGGTAGATGCATTCCTGGTAACACCCATACAATGACCGGGTAGATACATGCCTGATACACCAATACAATGACCAGGTAGATGCATTCCTGGTACACCAATACAATGACCGGGTAGATGCATGCCTGATACACCAATACAATGACCAGGTAGGCATCTTGGTACACAATACAATGACCGGGTAGATGCATGCCTGATACACCAATACAATGACCAGGTAGATGCATTCCTGGTACACCAATACAATGACCGGGTAGATCATGCCTGATACACCAAACATGACCAGTAGACACATGCCTGATACACCATACAATGACCAGGTAGATGCATTCCTGGTACACCAATACAATGACCAGGTAGATACATGCCTGGTACAAAATACAATGACCAGATTTACACACCTGATACACCAATACAATGACCAGTTTACACATGCCTGATACACCAATAAAATGGCCAGTATACCATCCTGATACACCAATACAATAACAGGTAGACACATGCCTGGTACACCATACAATGACCAGGTAGACACATTCCTGGTACACACCAATACAATGACCAGGTTGACACATGCCTGATACACCAATACAATGACCGGGTAGACACATGCCTGGTACACCAATACAATGACCAGGTAGACACATGCCTGTACACCAATACAATGACCAGGTAGAACATACCTGCTACACCAATACAATGACAGTAGAACATGCCTGTACACCAATACAATGACCAGGTAGACAATTCCTGGTACACCAATACAATGACCAGGTAGAACATGCCTGTACACACCAATACAATGACCGGTAGACACATCTTATACACCAATACAATGACCAGGTAGACACATTCCTGATACACCAATACAATGACCAGGTAGACAATTTCCTGTACAAATCCAATACCAGTGTACACAATGCCGGAACAAACAACCAATACCATTGACCAGGTAGAAGACACAGCCTGGTACACCAATACAATGACCGGTAGACACATGCCTGATACACCAATACAATGACCAGGTAGACATCATGCCTGGTACAACCAATACAATGACCAGGTAGATACATACCTGCTACACCAAATACAATGACCAGGTAGATACATGCCTGGTACACCAATACAATGACCAGGTATACATAATGCCTGTACACCAATCCAATGACCAGTAGATACATGCCTGGTACACCAATACAATGACCAGGTAGACACATCCTGATACACCAATACATGACCAGGTAGACACTGCCTGATACACCATACATGACCAGGTAGACACATTGTACAACCATAATGACCAGGTAACATTGCCTGATAACCAATACAATGACCAGTAGCATTCTGTACACCTACAATACCGGTAATGCTCCTGGTACACACCAATACAATGACCAGGTAGACACATGCCTGATACACCATACAATGACCAGGTAGACACATGCCTGATACACCAATACAATGACCGGTAGATGCATGCCTGGTACACCAATACAATGACCGGTAGAACATGCCTGGTACACACCAATACATGACCAGGTAAACATGCCTGGTACAAAATACAATGACCAGTAACACATGCCTGATACACCAATACATTGACCAGTACACTGCCTGATACCCATACAATGCCAGGTATACACATGCCTATACAACCATACAATAACAGGTAGACACTGCCTGGTACACCAATACAATGACCAGGTAGACACGCCTGGTACACACCAAACAGGACCAGGTAACATGCCTGGTACACACAATACAATGACCGGTAAATACATACTTGCTACAACACCATACAATGACCAGTAGATACATGCCTGGTACACCAATACAATACATGAGACACATGCCTGATACACCAATACATGACCAGGTAGATAACATGCCTGACACCAATACAATGACCAGGTAATACATGCCTGGTACACCATACAATGACCAGGTAGATACATGCCTGGTACACCAATACATGACCAGGTAACACTGCTGGTAACACTACACAATGACCATGTAAACACAATGCCTGGTAAAAAAAAAAAAAAAAAAACATGAATACAATGACCAGGTAGACACATGCCTGATACACCAATACAATGACCAGGTAGACACATTCCTGATACCCAAACAATGACCAGGTAGACACATGCCTGGTACACACAACTACAATGACCAGGTAACAGACACATTCCTGTACACCAATACAATGACCAGGTAGAACAATGCCTGGTACACCCAATACAAAACCAGGTAGACTATGCTCTGTACACCAATACAATGACCAGGTAGACATATGCCTGGTACACCAATACAATGACCAGGTAACACTGCCTGGTACAAATACAATGACCAGGTAACACATCCTGGTACACCAAACAATGACCAGGTGACATATCCTGGTACACCAATACATGACAGGTAGACAATATGCCTGGTACCCAATACAATGACAGGTAGACAATGCCTGGTACACCAATACAATGACCAGGTAGAACATGCCGGTACACCAATACAATGACCAGGTAACACATTCCTGGTACAAAACCAATACAATGACCAGGTAGACATATGCCTGGTACACCAATACATGACCGGTAGACATATGCCTGGTACAAAAAAACAA
>JAACNH010002218.1:0-44166 GCA_019447015.1 Hymenochirus boettgeri
CAGGAAAACCGTGAGTTCTCAAATGATCATTTTTAATATTTAATGTTAAAGGTAATGTGAGTTTGCCTTCAAAGAAATACCATCAGGTTCATTTACCCAGAGCTGCTATCTCACTGGTTAAAAGTCCTGTTCGCAGTTCAATATCGCGTTCGCGATTGTGGGATTTGCCCACTACGGGATTTTAACGCCAGCTGTTTGCTGGCGTTTAAATCCCGCGCTAAAACGCGACATTGAACGGAGAGCGTCGGATGCGTGGGGGATTTTTGTGTAACCCGCGCATCCGACGCTGGTATTGTGATAAAGTTGCACTAACCGTTAGCGAACTGGTTAGCGCAACCTTAGCACCATATATTTGCCTAGCAAGTCTGGGTAAATCGGCTTCCATGTGTTACATTAGAGGTTGCGAATGTCCCATTGTTTACTCATTTACCCAAAGCTGCTATCTCACTGGTTAAAAGTCCTGTTCGCTGTTCAATATCGCGTTCGCGATTGTGGGATTTGCCCACTACGGGATTTTAACGCCAGCTGTTTGCTGGCGTTTAAATCCTGCGCTAAAACGCGACATTGAACGGAGAGCGTCGGATGCGTGGGGGATTTTTGTGTAACCCGCGCATCCAATGCTGGTATTGTGATAAAGTTGCGCTAAGCGTTAGCGAACTGGTTAGCGCAACCTTAGCACCATATATTTGCCTAGCAAGTCTGGGTAAATCGGCTTCCATGTGTTACATTAGAGGTTGCGAATGTCCCATTGTTTAGTTGGTGGATTCTGGAGCACAGGTGTCTATGATCCACCATTTACACTCACTGGGTGCAAACTTGTATGTGCTAGGAACACTCACTGGGGATAACTTGTATGTACCAGTCACACTTCCTATGGGCAAACTTGTATGGGGAGCATTTTTTACATGGGTGTGGGTGTTTGGCATTTGTCATTTATACTATGTGGGATATTTTATTTTATGGGGGAATGTGTGTCATTTATACTCTGGAGGGAGATTTTGTTACATGGGTGGGTGTGTTTGTCATTTATAGAGATGGCCGAACTATATAAAGTTTAGTTCATTTTCGAACTTTCGAACCTCAGAGAAAGTTTGAAAGTTCGAATTTGGACCCATTCAAGTCTATGGGAGAGTGATAGTTCGAAAAGTCTGAGTGATTTATAGCTAAACTAACAGAGGTAACTTACTGTAAATGGCTGTGGCACCTGGGAAATGGTCTGGGGAACATGTCACTGTCACCAAAACTTGTTAAAACACTTCCTGAAGTCAGGCAGGCAGGCAATTCTCGAGTATCTGCATCTAGGAAGATGCAGATACAGTTTTGCTCAGATGGCAAAAACCGTAGAGACACCCCTGTAACTCCCCCCATATGCAGGGCCCTTGGGCAGTAAGTCCCCCCCATATGCATGGACCGTGGGCAGTAAGTGTGGGCAGCATGCCTCCCCTCTACATAGGACCCGTGGGCAGTAAGTCCCCCCAGCCCTTGGACAGTAATCCCCCCACATGCAGGGCCCCTCTACATAGGACCTGTGGGCAATAAGTCCCCCCATATGCATGGACCGTGGGCAGTAAGTGTGGGCAGCATGCCTCCCCTCTACATAGGGCCCATGGGCAGTAAGTCCCCCCCATACGCATAATGTGATATAGTTAGAATAGTTTTATACTGTTTTATTAGAGTTTATGGGTTTTAATTGTTTGCACTTTACTTTTATTTCATAGTATTGAAAGGTTTTGACTAAAAAATTTAACTAAATGACTCTTATTGAATTTGCCTGGATTTCTTAAACAAACATACTTTGCTTCAGATTACATTTTTTTCACATTTCTCTTTATTGAGCTAGATGTAAAAAGGCATTTCCTATGGTTAGGTTAGCTTTAGCTAGCATTTGTTAGGTTAGGCTAGGTTAGACTAGTTAGGTTAGTTAGGTCCCTGCTGAAAGAGTCTGCCTTGACGTGGTAGCAGGGTGCAAATTCAGCATACTACGCAGGTTTGCAACAGTAGCTCCTTAACACTGGCGTAATTCCATGTACTCCCCGCACCACAATTCATTGATGAGAACCATCAGCCAGCCACACACAGTGAGAGTGCAGCTGCGGAAGTGATAAATAATTATTATATATATATATATATCTTATATAGATATTAGAGAGGAGAGGAGAGAGAGAGAGAGAGAGAGAAGAGGAGGAGTCTCTAACCGGGCAGCAGCATCAAAAGTACACATAGATTATTCCCAATATAATGAATTTATGGTTTTGTTCTGATATGTACATAGCAATGATAATCTTGCTGCTTCGGCGCAGCAAAATATATAAAAGGACACGATACAGAGAAATTAGCATGGGCCTCATGTACATATAAGGAACAAACCTAATAACAAACCTAATAAATTCATTATATTGGAACATAATGTGTACTTTTGAGCTGCTGTACTGTAAGAGACTCTGGATAGTATATACAGCTGTGCATCTACGTTTGATTGGGAGTTCTGCAATCTGTTGAGATTGTTGTATATATATATATATATATATATATATATATATATATATATATAAAAGAAAAAAGCTTGCTAATGTTCCCTTTAATATGACCCTTTACTTTAGAAAGGGTTTTTACCCCTTAGATATCTAGGAAATGATTGTGGGTTTTGCCATTGCAGTCAATGCAGGACTTAAATTTATTGATGGTTGGGTGTTTATCACATTTAAGGCATTTAAATGTGATAAACACCAACCAATCAATAAATTTAAGTCTGCTTTGACTAGCAATGGTAATACCCGGCATAGAGCAGGTTTATAATCTGTCTGTGATTGCTGGGAGACAATGATCTCATTAACATTAAGTTGCTTTGAATGACATCACACAAACATTTATCAAATATTCATTTTGACTTGAGACTTTCAAGGTGAGTGCAGCTCCCACTTTCACTCTTCTAATAATGTAAAATAATAATATAGACAGATAAATCACATTGAGAAAAGTTTATAGGTAGAAATCATGGGATTAGGTTTGATGTTTATTATATGTCAATCTGTGGTGGGTACATTGATGGGCCCATCTTATGGGCCATGTACAGGTAAAAAATGTCAGTTTGTTAACTGGAATGGTTATTTATTGATTTCACCTAATGTAGATCAGGAAAGCTCTGGGTATTAATCGGGTTCTTATACTGGGTGACAGGACACCCTGATGGTATTGAGAGGGACAGAGATCTGGAAATATTGGTAGTCAATGAATTGTAACAGCCATTTTCCCTTTTCCATGTGTACAATACAAATTGTATTGCTCTATTTACATAGTAATTACACTATAGTCGTAGTAAAACACAAAGCTGGGCAGGGATTTTCTTTTCCAAATATGCATCCGTTTGAATCAATAGAAATATCATGGGTCTGTAGGTATGGAAATGGCAGTTGATGAAATCATGTGGCTGAGTGATTTCAATGTCGTTGGAATGTTCCACTATCAGCTGCATAGGGGGGGACGCACAATATTTTAGCAGTGAAATGATTATTCTGAAAACAAATTGGGTGCAGAACGACAGATACGGTATGTAACCTATCCTGTTTACTTTAGGAGATTTTAGGGGCTATTGGGAGTTTTAGTTCTGCTTACATTGTGTAATCCCAACAAGAGACATGGATGCACTGCCCTAATGGCCATTTTACTGTATTAGTTCCTAGATTCTCACATGGTAAAGTTATTTCTGCCTCAGCTGCATCTTAGTCCCAATGCTTTGGTAATGGGTTTAGACCTGTTATTACTGTGATTGTGAGGGCAACTTCATACCATAGATCAGATTAAATAGATTTTATTACCAGACGCATGTAATTTATATAGTAAAATATAACTTGATATAGTGTAATTAATTACCTTCATAAATAACGGTATTACCTCCTTTTATAAATGATATACATGTACCTATATGGTAAGCTTATTTAGTATGTTTTCATTTTTGGTAAAATTGCCTGTGACCAATCCTATTTCTCCGCTGTTTTTTTTTTCTTGTGCATATTGTTGTCTAGAATATTGCAAAGTAAGAAATGACAAGATCTGGTTTGCTCTCTAGCAACAAGTCCTTAATGAGAGATGGAGCCAATACATTTTGAAGAGAAATTTAAGGTAAAGCCTTGATTATTAAAGGAAAGTTATACTTAGCTCTCTCCGCTCATCTTCTTTTTTCTAGGTTTGTACCCAGGGTAAGAATTGAAAACCGCTAGGTCCTCACCCTGGGCTCTTTTAGTTACAGCGCTGCTGTTCTCCCTCTTCTTGATCCGTGATGTATCCAAAAGGAAGACAAACACATTCACTGGGGGCAAACTTGTATGTACCAGTGATCTGGACCTAGAGACAGTTGCGTTCATTAACAGCCGTTTTAAGGTGACCTACCAATAGTACCACCAGCCAGACAGCAGGGACCAGCAGCGCCCATGCAACTACAGCAGACACCTACCACCGTGGAGAGGATCTTCTGACTTATGAATTGTGGTGCAGAGGGAAAGGACTGTCAGTAAGTCTAACACTGCATGGTACAACGCTGGGCATGAAGAACACGGGCCCAGTGACAGGTTTGGTACAGAACTAACAGCTTCAAGCCAACAAGTTGGATTATAGTTGTTGGGATATAAACTATCAAGACCTGGATTCCATCTGCAGGATTTCAACCTTCCAGATACCATTATGTGACTTTGAAAACGTCGACTTTCCTGTGATGATTATTTTCTATATGGACTGATTAGAGATGGAGAGGAAACTGAGCTCGCCAGACACTCTGCTTTGACCAGGAGAAAACCGTGAGTTCTCAATGATCATTTTTAATATTTAATGTAAAGGTAATGTGAGTTTCCTTCAAAGAAATACCATCAGGCTCATTTACCCAAAGCTGCTATCTCACTGGTTAAAAGTCCTGTTCGCAGTTCAATTCGGTTCGCGATGTGGGATTGCCCGTACGGGATTTTAACGCCAGCGTTGCTGGTCGTTTAAATCCTGCGCTAAAACGCGATATGAACGGAGAGCGTCGGATGCGTGGGGGATTTGTGTGTAACCCGCGCATCCGATGCTGGTATTGTGATAAAGTTGGTAAGGTTAGGGAACTGGTTAGCGCAACCTTAGCACATATTATTTGCCTAGCAAGTCTGGGTAAATCGGTCTTCCATGGTTACATAGAGGTTGCGAAGTCCCATTGTTTAGTTGGTGGATTCTGGAGCACAGGTGTCTATGATCCACCATTTACACTCACTGGGTGCAAACTTGTATGTGCTAGGAACACTCACTGGGGATAACTTGTATGTACCAGTCCACAATTCTATGGGCAAACTTGTATGGGGAGCATTTTTACATGGGTGTGGGTGTTTGTCATAATACTATGTGGGATATTTTTTTTATGGGGGAATGTGTGTCATTTAACTCTGGAGGGAGATTTTGTTACATGGGGGGGTGTGTTTGTCATTATAGCGATGGCCGAACTATATAAAGTTTAGTTCATTTTCGAACTTCGAACCCAGAGAAAGTTTGAAAGTTCGAATTTGGACCCATTCAAGTCTATGGGAGAGTGATAGTTCGAAAAGTCGAGTGATTTATAGCTAAACTAACAGAGGGAACTACTGTAAATGGCTGTGGCACCTGGGAAATGGTCTGGGAACATGTCAGTCACCAAAACTTGTTAAAAACCACTTCTGAAGTCAGGCAGGCAGGCAATTCTCGAGTATCTCGCAAGGAAGATGCAGATACCGTTTTGCTAGATGGCAAAAAAACCGTAGAGACACCCCTGTAACTCCCCCCATATGCAGGGCCCTTGGGCAGTAAGTCCCCCATATGCATGGACCGTGGGCAGTAAGTGTGGGCAGCATGCCTCCCCTCTACATAGGACCCGTGGGCAGTAAGTCCCCCCAATCGCATGGACCGTGGGCAGTATGTGGGGCCAGCATGCCCCCCCTCTACAATGGCCCGTGGGCAGTAAGTCCCCCCCATACACATGGACTGTGGGCAGTAAGTGTGGGCAACATGCCCCCCCTCTACAAGGGCCCATGGGCAGTAAGTCCCCCATATACTGCCCAAAATTTTCAAATTTGTAATAGTTGGAACTTATTTTGTTGTTTTTAAAACTCTTCAAGGGCATATTCATCAACATTTGTTTCTTGTTGCCTTTTGGTCCTTATCTAGGAGACCTAACTGCAAAATTCAGCATACTACGCAGGTTTGCAACAGTTAGCTCCGTAACACTGTCGTAATCCATTGTACTCCCCTGCACACAATTCTATTGCTGAGAACCATCAGCCAGCCACACACAGTGAGATGATGACAGTGCGGGGCAAGTGATAAATAATTATTATATATTATATATATATACTATATATATATAGAGAGAGAGAGAGGAGAGAGAGAGAGGAGAGGAGGAGGAGAGAGAGGTCTCTAACAGTGCAGCAGCATCAAAAGTACACTATATTCCAATATAGAATTTAATAGGTTTGTTCTGAATGTACATAGCCCATGCTATCTTGCTTGCTTCGGCAGCCCATATACTATAAATTGGAACGATACAGAGAGATTAGCATGGGCTATGTACCTATAAGAACAACCAATAACACAAACTAATAAATTCCATATATTGGAACATACATGTGTACTTTTGTGTGTTACTGTAAGAGACTTGGATAGTATATACAGACTGTGCATCTACGTTGATTGGGAGTTCTGCAAATCTGTTGAGATTGTGTGTATATATATATATAATATATATATATATATATATATAATATATATATATATATAAAAGAAAAAGCTTGCTAATGTTCCTTTAATATGACCCTTTACTTTGAAGGGTTTTACCTCCTTAGATATATAGGAAATGAGTGGTGGTTTTGCCATTGACTAGTCAAGCAGGACTTAATTTTTATTGATTGGTTGGGTGTTTTATCACATTTAAGGACATTAAATGTGATATAAAACACCCAACCAATCAATAAATTTAAGGTTGCTCTGGACTAGCAATGGTTAATACCCGGCCATAGAGCGGTTATATCAATCTTGTATTGATTGGCTGGAGACAATGATCTCATTAACATTAAGTTGCTTTGAAGACATCACACAAACATTATCAAAATATTCATTTGACTTTAGACTGTTCAAGGTGAGTGCAGCTCCCACTTTCACTCTTTAAATAATGTAATAAAATAATATATAGACAGATACTACATTGAGAAAAAGTGTTATAGGTAGAAGAAATCATGGGATTAGGTTTGATTGATTTAGTTATATTCTAATCCTGTTGGTGGGTACAATGATGGGCCCATCTTTATGGGCCCAATGTAAAGGTAAAAAATGTCAGTTTGTTAAATTTGGAAATGTTGTATTTATTGATTCTATCCCTAATGTAGATCAGGAAACCTCTGTGTATTAATCGGGTTCTTATACTGGGTGACAGGACACCCGATGTGGTATTGAGAGGGACAGAGATCTGGAAATATTGGTAGTCAATGAATTGTAACCGCATTCTAACTTTCCAGGTTGTACCAATACCTGAAATTATTCTGCTATTTCATAGATAATTACACTATTATCCTGTTAGTAAAACAACACAAGCATGGGCGGATTTGCTGTTTCCAAATATGAACATATCAGTTTGAATAAATAAAGAAAGACCCGGCTGTGAACGACTACCCTTTTTGAATATTGGAATAACATCAGCTTTTTTCAGGGTAGTTCGGCCAAGCCCGTTTATATGCTTTGCTCCCTGTGTAAATGTATTCTCCGCCCCTTTAAGGCAGTCCTGAAAGAAGGTTAAAAAGGTAGAGAAGCTTTGTAAGCTCATTTGATTCCCTGGAAAGGGTCATGCTAGATAAAGAGAGAAGCAGGTATGGCCTGGTAGCCCCAGGGAACATATATTTGTTTTATTAGGTTAGGACTGACACTGGGATACTGCCGTGAAGTGGCGCGTCAGCTAAGCATGTTTGTACAAACAATGTAACTAAAGGTATCCATTTGAACTTAAGTGCAGGTGATTTGCCTCCATTGCTTGCAACCATGTCTAACTCTATTCAATTATAATTGCATGTGTAGTTGAGTGCTGGAGACTTTTGTGTAATGTATAAATTGCTGTTCCTCCATTGCACCGCACCAGAAAGTGTTTTTGAATTAAGGTTTGAGCAGCATAAATTTGTATTTGTGTGTGTGTGTATATATATATATATATATATATAAGAAAAAAGCTTGCTAATTTTCCCTTTAATATGACCCTTTACTTTAGAAAGGGTTTATACCCTCTTAGATATCTAGGAAATGATTGTGGTTTTTACCATTGCTAGTCAATGCAGGACTTAAATTTATTGATTGGTTGGGTGTTTATCACATTTAAAGGACATTTAAATGTGATAATGTGATAATACCCGGCCATAGAGTAGGTTTATATCAATCTTGTCTGTGATTGGCTGGAGACAATGATCTCATTAATATTAAGTTGCTTTGAATGACATCACACAAACATTTATCAAATATTTCATTTTGACTTGACTTTCAAGGTGAGTGCAGCTTACACATGGACCATGGGCAGTAAGTGTGGGCAACATGCCCTCCTCTAAATAGGGCCCGTGGGCAGTAAGTCCCTCCCATACACATGGATCATGGGCAGAAAGTGTGGGCAACATGCCCCCTCTCTACATAGGGCTCGTGGGCAGTAAGTCCCCCCATACACATGGACCGTGGGCAGTAAGTGTGGGCAGCATGCCTCCCCTCTACATAGGGCCTATGGGCAGTAAGTCCCTACCATACACATGGACCGTGGGCAGTAAGTGTGGGCAGCATGCCTCCCCTCTACATAGGGCCCTTGGGCAGTAAGTCCCCCCATACACATGGACCGTGGGCAGTAAGTGTGGGCAACATGCCTTTGCACACGGTACCTATGGAGGGGAGGCATGCTGCCCACTTACTGCCCACGGTATCCATGTGCTAATTGGGGGGGACTTACAGCCACGGGCCCTATGTGAGAGGGGGGGCATGTTGCCCACACTTACTGCCACAGTCCATGTGAATGGTGGGACTTACAGGCCACAGGGCCCTTGTAGAGGGGGGGGCATGTTGCCTACACTTACTGCCACGTCCAGTGTAGGGGGGGACTTACTGCCCACGACCCCCTATGTGAGGGGAGCATGCTGCCAACACTTACTGCCCACGGTCCATGTGTATGGGGGGACTTACTGCCCACGGCCCATGTAGAAGGGGAGGCATGCTGCACCACACTAACTGACCACAGGTCCATGTGTTATGGGGGGGGGACTTACTGCCCACGGGCCCTATGTAGAGGGGGGCATGTTGCCCACACTTACTGAGCCCACGGTCCATGTGTATGGGGGACTTACTGCCCAGGGCCCTTGGAGAGGGGGGGCATGTTGCCACACTTACTGCCCACGTCCATGTTGTATGGTGGGGGACTACTGGCCCACGGGCCCTATGTAGAGGGGGGCATGTTGCCCACACTTACATGCCCACGTCCATGGTATGGGGGGGGACTTACTGCCCACGGGCCCTTGTAGAGGGGGGGGCATGTTGCCCACACTTACTGCCCACGTTCCATGTGTATGGGGGGGACTTACTGCCCACGGGCCATTGTAGAGGGGGGCATGTTGCGCCCCACACTTACTGCCCACGGTCCCTGTGTAGTGGGGGGGACTTAATGCCCATGGCCCTTGTAGAGGGGGGGGCATTGTTGCCACACTTACTGCCCACGGTCCATGTGTATGGGGGGGACTTATGCCACGGGCCCATGTAGAGGGGGGCATGTGCCCACCACTTACTGCCCACGGTCCTGTGTTTGGGGGGACTTACTGCCCACGGCCCTTGCGAGGGGGCGAGTGCCCACACTTATGCCCGGTCCATGTTGATTGGGGGGGACTACTGCCCACGGCCATTGTAGAGGGAGGCATGTTGCCCACTTACTGCCCACGGTCCATGTGTATGGGGGGACTTACTGCCCACGGCCCTTGTAGAGGGGGGGTATGTTGCCACAACTTACTGCCCACGGTCCATGTGTATGGGGGGATACTGCCCACGGGCCATGTAGAGGAGGGGTATGTTGCCCACATTAATGCCCACGGGCCATGTGTATGGGGGGGACTTAATGCCAGGGCCCTAGTAGAGGGGGGCATGTGCCACACTTACTGCCACGGTCCATGTGTTATGGGGGGACTTAATGCCCATGGGCCCTTGTAGAGGGGGCCAGTTGCCCACACTACTGCCCACAGTCCTGTGTATGGGGGAGGACTTACTGCCCACGGGCCTTGTAGAGGGGGTACTGTGCCCACACGTAATTGCCCACGGTCCATGTTGGGGGGGGACTTACTGCCCACGAGCCCTATGTAGAGGGGGGGCATGTGGCCACACTTGCCCACGGCCATGCGTTGGGGGGACCTTATGCCCAGGGTCCTAGGTAGAGGGGAGGCATTGGCTGCACACACTTACATGCCCAGGTCACATGCATATGGGGGGACTTACTGCCCAAGGCCCTGCATATGGGGGAGTTACAGGGTGTTCTACGGTTTTTGCCATCTGAGCAAAACTGTATCTGCATCTTCTAGATGCAGATACTCGGAGAATTGCCTGCCTGCCTGACTTTCAGGAAGTGTTTTTTAACAAGTTTTGGTGACAGGACAAGTTCCCCGACCCATTTCCCAGGTGCCACAGCCATTACAGTAAGTTACCTCTGTTGTTAGCTATAAATCACTCAGACTTTTCGAACTATCATCTCCCATAGACTTGAATGGTGTCCCAATATCGAACTTTCAAATCGTCTCTGAGGTTCGAAAGTTCGAAAATGAACTAAACTTATATAGTTCGGCATCTCTTAAATGACAACACACCCACCCACCCATGTAACATAAATCTCCTCCAGAGTATAAATGACCACACATTCCCCCATAAATAAAATATCCCACAAGTATAAAGACAAACACCCACACCATGTAAAAAATGCTCCCCATACAAGTTTGCCCAAGGAAGTGTGACTGGTACATACAAGTTATCCCCAGTGAGTGTGTCCTAGCACATACAAGTTTGCACCCAGTGAGTGTAATGGTGGATATAGACACCTGTGCTCCAGAATCCACCAACTAAACATGGGACATTCGCAACCTCTAATGTAACACATGGAAGCCGATTTACCCGAGACGCTAGGCAAATATATGGTGCTAAGGGTGCGTAACCAGTTCGCTAACGGCTTAGCGCAACTTATCACATACCAGCATGTCGATGCGCGGGTTACAACAAAAAAAAATCCCCCACGCATCCGACGCTCTCCGTTCAATGTCGCGTTTTAGCGCAGGATTTAAACGCCAGCAAAACAGCTGGCTGTTAAATCCGTAGTGGGCAAATCCCACAATCGCGAACGCGATATTGAACAGCGAACAGGACTTTTAACCCAAAGTGAGATAGCAGCTTTGGGTAAATGAGCCTGATGGTATTTCTTTGAAGGCAACTCACATTACCTTTAACATTAAATATTAAAAATGATCATTTGAGAACTCACGGTTTTCCTGAGTCAAAGCAGAGGGTCTGGCGAGCTTCAGTTTCCTCTCCATCTCTAATCAGTCCATATAGAAAATAATCATCACGAGGAAAGTCGACGTTTTCAAAAGTCACAAATGGTAATATGGAAGGTTGAAATCCTGCAGATTGGAATCCAGGGTCTTGATAGTTTTATATCCAAACAACTATAATCCAACTTGTTGGCTTGAAGCTGTTAGTTCTGTACCAACCTGAGCTGGGTAAGGACAGTCACTGGGCCCGATGTTCTTCATGCCCAGCGTTGTACAATGCAAGTGTTAGACTTACTGAGTCCTTTCCCTCTGCACCAATTCATAAGTCAGAGGAGTCCTCTCCACTGTGGTAGGTGTGCTGTAGTTGCATGGGCGCTGCTGGTCCTGCTGGCTGGCTGGTGGTACTCACGGTGCTATTGGTAGGTCACCTTAAAACGGCTGTTAATGAAGCAGAACTGTCTCTAGGTCCAGATCACTGGTAAATACAAGTTTGCCCCCAGTGAATGTGTTTGTCTTCCTTTTGGATACATCACGGATCAAGAAGAGGGAGAACAGCAGCGCTTGTAACTAAAAAGAGCCCAGGGGTGAGGACCTAGCGGTTTTCAATTCTTACCTGGGGTACAAAACCTAGAAAAAAGAGATGAGCGGAGAGGAGCTAAGATTAAACTTTCCTTAATAATCAAGGCTTTACCTTAAATTTCTTCTTCAAAATGTATTGGCTCATCTCTCATTAAGGAATGTTGCTAGAGGAGCAAAACCAGATCTTGTACATTTCTTACTTTGCAATATTCTAGAACAATATGCAACAAGAAAAAAAAAAACAGTCGGAAGAGAACTAGGATTGGTTCACAGGCAATTTTACCAAAAATGAAAACATACATAATAAAGCATTACCATATAGTACATGAATCATTTATAAAGGAGGTAATACCGGTTATTTTTGAAGAGTAATTAATTACATATAATCAAAGTTATATTTACTATATAAATTAAATGCGTCTGTAATAAAATCTTATTTAAACTGATCTATGGTATGGAAGTTGCCCTCACAATCACAGTAATAACAGGTCTAAAACCATTTACCAAAGCATTGGGACCTAGATGCCAGCTGGAGGCGAAAATAACTTTACCATTGTGAGAATCTAGGAACTAATACAGTAAAATGGCCATTAGGGCGTGCATCCAGTGTCTCTGTTTAGGTTATCAAATTGTAGCAGACTAAAACTCCCAATAGCCCTAAAATCTCCTAAAAGTAACAGGAATAGGTTACTTACCGTATCTGTCGTTCTGCCACCCAATTGTTTCAGAATAAATCATTTCACTGCTAAAAATATTGTGCGTCCCCCCTATGCAGCTGATAGTGGAACATTCCAACGGACATTGAAATCACTCAAGCCACATGATGTCATCAACTGCCATTCCCATAACCTTACAGACCCATGATATTTCTATTGATTCAACTGATGCATATGGAAAAGAATTCCTGCCCAGCTGTGTGTTTTACTACAGGACTATAGTGTAATTACTAGTGTAAATAGAGCAATATACAATTTGTATTGTAAAAACTGGAAAAGTGAAAATGGCTGTTACAATTCATTGACTACCAATATTTCCAGATCTCTGTCCCTCCAATAAACATCAGGGGTCCTGTCACCCAGTATAAGAACCCGATTAATACACAGAGCTTTCCTGATCTACATTAGGAGAATCAACTAAATACACATTTCAGTTAAAAACTGACAATTTTTTACCTTTACATGGCCCCTAAAGATGGCCCATCAATGTACACCACAGGATTAGAATAATAATAAATCAATCAAACCTAATCCCATTATTCTTACCTATAAACATTTTTCAATGTGATTTATCGTCTATATTATTATTTTACATTATTTAGAAGAGTGAAAGTGGGAGCTGCACTCACCTTGAAAGTCTAAGTCAAAATGAAATATTTGATAATTTGTGTGATGTCATTCAAAAACTTAATGTTAATGAGATCATTGTCTCCAGCCAATCCAGACAAGATTGATATAAACCTGCTCTATGGCCGGGATTACCATATGCTAGTCAAAGCAGAACTTAATTTATTGATTGGTTGGGTGTTTATCACATTTAAATGTCCTTTAAATGTGATAAACACCAAACAATCAAATAAATTTAAGTCCTGCATTGACTAGCAATGGCAAAAACCACAATCATTTCCTAGATATCTAAGAGGGTAAAAACCCTTTCTAAAGTAAAGGGTCATATTAAAGGGAACATTAGCAAGCTTTTTCTTTTATATATATATATATATATATATATATACAACAATCTCAACAGATTTGCAGAACTCCCAATCAAACGTAGATGCACAGCTGTATATACTAATCCAGAGTCTCTTACAGTACAGCAGCATCAAAAGTACACATGTATGTTCCAATATAATGAATTTATTAGGTTTGTTCTGATATGTACATAGCCCATGCTAATCTTCTCTGTATCGTTCCAATTTAGTATATGTGCTGCCGAAGCAAGCAAGATTAGCATGGGCTATGTACATATCGAACAACCTATTAAATTCATTAATTGGAATATACATGTGTACTTTTGATGCTGCTGCACTGTTAGAGACTCTCTCTCTCTCTCTCTCTCTCTCTCTCTCTCTCCTCTCTCTCTCTCTCTCTCTCTCTCTCTCTATATATATATATATATATAATATATATAATAATTATTTATCACTTCCGCAGCTGCACTCTCACTGTGTGTGGCTGGCTGATGGTTCTCAGCAATGAATTGTGTGCAGGGGAGTACATGGATTACGACCAGGGTAAGGAGCTACTGTTGCAAACATGCGTAGTATGCTGAATTTGCAGTTAGGTCTCCTAGATAAGGACCAAAGGCACAAGAAACAAATGTTTGATGAAAATGCCTTCTTGAAGAGTTTTGAAAACAACAAAATAAGTTACAACTATTACAAATTTAAAATTTTGGGAGAGGGACAGGACGCAGTAAGTCTAATACTGCATGCTACAACGCTGGGCAAAGAAGAACATCTGGCCCGTGACTGTCCTTACCAAGCTCAAGGGCCTGCAAATGGGGGGGGGGGAGGTTACTAGGATGTCTCTAGGGTTTTTGCCCTCTGAGCAAAACTGTATCTGCAGCCTCTATGCGGCACCGCTGCCACCTTGGTGGGGTGGGCACGGCTTAAAGATTGGGTGTGCCTCCACCGGTGCGGATTTTGAACTTGCAATACTGAGGTATTTATTTATACAATTCCTCAAATAGACATTTATCTCAACATAATAAGGAATGAATAAATATTTTGGCCAAAATATTTGTAAGCCCTGCTACCACGTCAAGGAGACTTTTCAGCAGGGACCTAACTACCTAACTAGTCTAACCTAGCCTAACCTAAACAAATGCTAGCTAAAACTAACCTAACCATAGGAAATGCTTTTTACAATCTAGCTCAATAAAGAGAAATGTGAAAAAAATGTAATCTGAAGCAAAGTAGTTTGTTTAAGAAATCCAGGCAAATTCAATAAGAGTCATTTAGTTAAATCTTTTAGTCAAAAGCTTCAATCTATGAAATAAAAGTAAAGTGCAAAAAATTAAAACCCATAAACTCTAATAAAACAGTATAAAACTATTCAACTATATCACATTATGCGTATGGGGGGGACTTACTGCCATGGGCCCTATGTAGAGGGGAGGCATGTGCCCACACTTACTGCCCCACGGTCCATGCATATGGGGGGACTTATTGCCCACAGGTCCTATGTAGAGGGGCCCTGCATGTGGGGGGATTACTGTCCAAGGGCCCTGCATATGGGGGGGGCTTACTGCCCAAGGGCCCTGCAAATGGGGGGGGGGGGGGTTACTAGGATGTCTCTAGGGTTTTTGCATCTGAGCAAACTGTATCTGCAGCCTCTATGCGGCCACGCTGCCACCTCGGTGGGGGTAGGACGGCTTAAAGATTGGGTTGTGCCTCCACCGGTGGGTATTTTGAACTTGGCATTACTAAGGTATTATTTATACAATTCCTCAAATAGACATTTATCCTCAACATAATTAATGAAGAATAAAATATTTTGGCCAAAAGATTTGTAAGCCCTGCTACCACGTCAAGGTAGACTCTTTCAGCAGGGACCTAACTAACCTAACTAGTCTAACCTAGCCTAACCTAACAAATGCTAGCTAAAGCTAACCTAACCATAGGAAATGCCTTTTACCACATCTAGTTCAATAAAGAGAAATGTGAAAAAATGTAATCTGAAGCAAAGTATGTTTGTTTAGAAATCCAGGCAAATTCAATTAGAGTCATTTTGTTAAATTTTTTAGTCAAAACCTTTCAATACTATGAAATAAAAGTAAAGTGCAAACAATTAAAACCCATAAACTCTAATAAACAGTATAAAAACTATTCAACTAAATCACATATGCGTATGGGGGGGACTTACTGCCCATGGGCCCTATGTAGAGGGGAGGCATGCTGCCCACACTTACTGCCCACGGTCCATGCATATGGGGGGGGACTTACTGCCCACGGGCCCTATGTAGAGGGGAGGCATGCTGCCCACACTTACTGCCCACGGTCCATATGTATGGGGGGGACTTACTGCCCACAGGCCCTATGAAGAGGGGAGGCATGCTGCCCACACTTACTGCCCACGGTCCATGAGTGTGGGGGGGGGACATACTGCCCACGGGCCCTTGTAGAGGGGGGGCATGTTGCCCACACTTACTGCCCACGGTCCATGTGTATGGGGGGGACTTACTGCCCAGAGGCTATGTAGAGGGGAGGCATGCTGCCCACACTTACTGCCCATGGTCCATGCGTATGGGGGGACTTACTGCCCACGGGCCCTATGTAGAGGGAAGGATGCTGCCCACACTTACTGCCCACGTCCATGTGTATGGGGGGGACTTACTGCCACAGGCCCTATGAAGAGGGGAGGGATGCTGCCCACACTTACTGCCACGGTCCATGTGTATGGGGGGGACTTACTGCCCACAGGCCCTATGAAGAGGGGAGGCAAGCTGCCCACACTTACTGCCCACGGTCCATGTGTATGGGGGGGGACTACTGCCCATGGGCCCTTGTAGGGGGGGGCATGTTGCCCACACTTACTGCCAACGGTCCATGTGTATGGGGGGGGACTTACTGCCCACGGGCCATTGTAGAGGGGGGCATGTTTGCCCACACTTACTGCCCACGGTCATGTGTAGGGGGGGACTTACTGCCCACGGGCCCATGTAGGGGGAGGCAGCTGCCCACACTTACTGCCCACGGTCCATGTGTATGGGGGGGACTACTGCCCACGGGCCCTTGTAGAGGGGGGGCATGTTGCCTACACTTACTGCCCACGGTCCATGTGTATGGGGGGGGACTTAATGCCCACGGGCCCTATGTAGAGGGGAGGCATGCTGCCAACACTTACTGCCCACGGTCCATGGTATGGGGGGGACCTACTGCCCACGGCCCCTATGTAGAGGGGAGGCATGCTGCCCACACTAACTGCCCACGGTCATGTGATGGGGGGGACTTACTGCCCACGGGCCTATGTAGAGGGGGGGCATGTTGCCCACACTTACTGCCCACGGTCCATGTGTATGGGGGGACACTATGCCCACGGGCCCTTGTAGAGGGTGGGGGCAGTTGCCTACACATTACTGCCACGGTCCATGTGTATGTGGGGGACTTACTGCCCACGGGCCCTATGTAGAGGGGGGGGCATGTTGCCCACACTTACTGCCCCCCGGTCCATGTGTATGGGGGGACTTACTGCCCACGGGCCCTGTATGTGAGGGGGGGTATGTTGCCCACACTTACTGCCCACGGTCCATGTGTATGGGGGGGACTTACTGCCCACGGGCCCTATGTAGAGGGGAGGATGCTGCCCACGGTTCATGTGTATGGGGACTTACTGCCATGGGCCCTTGTAGAGGGGGGCATGTTGCCCACACTTACTGCCCACAGTCCATGTGTATGGGGGAGACTTACTGCCACGGGCCATTGTAGAGGGGGGGCATGTTGCCCACACTTACTGCCCACGGTCCATGTGTATGGGGGGACTTAATGCCATGAGCCCTATGTAGAGGGGGGGCATGCTGGCACACATACTGCCACGGTCCATGCGATTGGGGGGACTTACTGCCCACGGGTCCTATGTAGAGGGGAGGCATGCGCCCACAACTTACTGCCCACGGTCCATGCATATGGGGGGGACTTATGCCCAAGGGCCCTGCATATGGGGGGAGTTACAGGGGTGTCTCTACGGTTTTTGCCATCTGAGCAAAACTGTATCTGCATCTTCCTAGATGCGAATACCAAGAATTGCCTGCCTTCCTGACTTCAGGAAGGTTTTACAAGTTTTGGTGACAGTGACATGTTCCCCAGACCATTTCCCAGGTGCCACAGCCATTTACAGTAAGTTACCTCTGTTAGTTTAGATATAAATCACTCAGACTTTTCGAACTATCACTCTCCCATAGACTTGAATGGGTCCAAATTCGAACTTTCAAACTTTCTCTGAGGTTCGAAAGTTCGAAAATGAACTAAATTTATTATAGTTCGGCCATCTCTAAAATGACAAACACACCCCACCCATGTAACAAAACTCCCCTCCAGAGTATAAATGACACACATTCCCATAAAATAAAAAATCCCACATAGTATAAATGACAAACATCCACACCCATGTAAAAAATGCCCCCATACAAGTTTGCCCATAGGAAGTGTGACTGGTACATACAAGTTATCCCAGTGAGTGTTCCTAGCACAATACAAGTTTGCACCCAGTGAGTGTAAATGGTGGATCATAGACACCTGTGCTCCAGAATCCACCAACTAAACAATGGGACATTCGCAACCTCTAATGTAACACATGGAAGCCGATTTACCCAGACTTGCTAGGCAAATATATGGTGCTAAGGTTGCGCTAACCAGTTCGCTAACGGTTAGCGCAACTTATCACAATACCAGCATCGGATGCGCGGGTTACACAAGAATCCCCCACGCATCCGACGGTCTCCGTTCAATGTCGCGTTTTAGCGCAGGATTTAAACGCCAGCAAACAGCTGGCGTTAAAATCCCGTAGTGGGCAAATCCCACAATCGCGAACGCGATATTGAACTGCGAACAGGACTTTTAACCAGTGAGATAGCAGCTTTGGGTAAATGAGCCTGATGGTATTTCTTGAAGGCAAACTCACATTACCTTTAACATTAAATATAAAAATGATCATTTGAGAACTCACGGTTTTCCTGAGTCAAAGCAGAGTGTCTGGCGGGCTTCAGTTTCCTCTCCATCTCAATCAGTCCATATAGAAAATAATCATCACGAGGAAAGTCGACGTTTTCAAAGTCACATAATGGTAATCTGGAAGGTTGAAATCCTGCGATTGGAATCCAGGGTCTTGATAGTTATATCCCAAACACTATAATCCAACTTGTTGCTTGAAGCTGTTAGTTCTGTACCAAACCTGAGCTGGGTAAGGACAGTCACTGGGCCGATGTTCTTCATGCCCAGCGTTGTACATGCAGTGTTAGACTTACTGAGTCCTTTCCCTCTGCACACAATTCATAAGTCAGAGGAGTCCTCTCCCTGTGGTAGGTGTCTGCTGTAGTTGCATGGGCGCTGCTGGTCCTGCTGGCTGGCTGGTGGTACTCACGGTGCATTGGTAGGTCACCTTTAAACGGCTGTTAATGAAGCAGAACTGTCTCTAGGTCCAGATCACTGGTACATACAAGTTTGCCCCCAGGTGAATGTGTTTGTTCCTTTTGGATACATCACGGATCAAGAAGAGGAGAACAGCAGCGCTGTAACTAAAAAGAGCCCAGGGGTGAGGACTAGCGGTTTTCAATTTTACCCTGGGTACAAAACCTAGAAAAAAGAAGAGGAGCGGAGAGGAGCTAAGTATAACTTTCCTTTAATAATCAAGGTTTACCTTAATTTCTTCTTCAAAATGTATCGGCTCCATCTCTCATTAAAGGATTGTTGCTAGAGGAGCAAACCAATCTTGTACATTTCTTACTTTGCAATATTCAGAACAATATGGAACAAGAAAAAAAAAAACCAAAAACAACCATTCCATGGTTATTCACAAAGAGACGTCGGAAGAACTAGGATTGGTTCACAGGCAAT
Source organism: Hymenochirus boettgeri (assembly GCA_019447015.1). NCBI lineage: Eukaryota > Metazoa > Chordata > Amphibia > Anura > Pipidae > Hymenochirus > Hymenochirus boettgeri. The sequence continues at coordinate 19,651 of JAACNH010002218.1, forward strand.
ATTACCAAAAATGAAAGCATACATAATAAAGCATTACCATATAGGAAATACAAAGGACATTTAAATGTGATAAACACCCAACCAATCAATAAATTTAATTTCCTATATGGTAATGCTTTATTATGTATGCTTTCATTTTTGGTAATATTGCCTGTGAACCAATCCTAGTTCTTCCGACTGTCTCTTGTGAATAACCATGGAATGGTTGTTTTTGGTTTTTTTTTTCTTGTTCCATATTGTTCTAGAATATTGCAAAGTAAGAAATGTACAAGATCTGGTTTGCTCCTCTAGCAACAAGTCCTTTAATGAGAGATGGAGCCGATACATTTTGAAGAAGAAATTTAAGGTAAAGCCTTGATTATTAAAGGAGAAGTATACTTAGCTCCTCTCCGCTCCTCTTCTTTTTTCTCTAGGTTTTTGTACCCAGGGTAAAATTGAAAACCGCTAGTCCTCACCCCCTGGGCTCTTTTTAGTTACAGCGCTGCTGTTCTCCCTCTTCTTGACCGTGATGTATCCAAAAGGAACAAACACATTCACCTGGGGGCAAACTTGTATGTACCAGTGATCTGGACCTAGAGACAGTTCTGCTTCATTAACAGCCGTTTTAAAGGTGACCTACCAATAGCACCGTGAGTACCACCAGCCAGCCAGCAGGACCAGCACGCCCATGCAACTACAGCAGACACCTACCACAGGGAGAGGACTCCTCTGACTTATGAATTGTGTGCAGAGGGAAAGGACTCAGTAAGTCTAACACTGCATGTACAACGCTGGGCATGAAGAACATCGGCCCAGTGACTGTCCTTACCCAGCTCAGGTTTGGTACAGAACTAACAGCTTCAAGCAACAAGTTGGATTATAGTGTTTGGGATATAACTATCAAGACCCTGGATTCCAATCGCAGGATTTCAACCTTCCAGATTACCATTATGTGACTTTGAAAACGTCGACTTTCCTCGTGATGATTATTTTCTATTGGACTGATTGAGATGGAGAGGAAACTGAAGCCCGCCAGACACTCTGCTTTGACTCAGGAAAACCGTGAGTTCTCAAATGATCATTTTTATATTTAATGTTAAAGGTAATGTGAGTTTGCCTTCAAGAAATACCATCAGGCTCATTTACCCAAAGCTGCTATCCACTGGTTAAAAGTCCTGTTCGCAGTTCAATATCGCGTTCGCGATTGTGGGATTTGCCCACTACGGGATTTTACGCCAGCTGTTTGCTGGCGTTTAAATCCTGCGCTAAAACGCGACATTGAACGGAGACCGTCGGATGCGTGGGGGATTCTTGTGTAACCCCGCGCATCCGATGCTGGTATTGTGATAAGTTGCGCTAACCGTTAGCGAACTGGTTAGCGCAACCTTAGCACCATATATTTCCTAGCAAGTCTGGGTAAATCGGCTTCCATGTGTTACATTAGAGGTTTGCGAATGTCCCATTGTTTAGTTGGTGGATTCTGGAGCACAGGTGTCTATATCCACCATTTACACCTCACTGGGTGCAAACTTGTATTGCTAGGAACACTCACTGGGATAACTTGTATGTACCAGTCACACTTCCTATGGGCAAACTTGTATGGGGGCATTTTTTACATGGGTGTGGATGTTTGTCATTTATACTATGTGGGATTTTTATTTTATGGGAATGTGTGTCATTTATACTCTGGAGGGAGAGTTTTGTTACATGGGTGGGTGGTGTTTGTCATTTGAGATGGCCGAACTATAATAAATTTTAGTTCATTTTCGAACTTTCGAACCTCAGAGAAAGTTTGAAAGTTCGAATTTGGACCCATTCAAGTCTATGGGAGAGGTGATAGTTCGAAAAGTCTGAGTGATTTATACTAAACTAACAGAGGTAACTTTACTGTAAATGGCTGTGGCACCTGGGAAATGGTCTGGGGAACATGTCACTGTCACCAAAACTTTGTAAAACCCTTCCTGAAGTCAGGAAGGCAGGCATTCTTGGTATTCGCATCTAGGAAGATGCAGATACAGTTTTGCTCAGATGGCAAAAACCGTAGAGACACCCCTGTAACTCCCCCCATATGCAGGGCCCTTGGGCAGTAAGTCCCCCCCATTGCATGGACCGTGGGCAGTAAGTTGTGGGCGCATGCCTCCCCCTCTACATAGGACCCGTGGGCAGTAAGTCCCCCCAATCGCATGGACGTGGCAGTATGTGTGCCAGCATGCCCCCCCTCTACATAGGGCTCATGGCATTAAGTCCCCCCATACACATGGACCGTGGGCAGTAAGTGTGGGCAACATGCCCCCCCTCTACAATGGCCCGTGGCAGTAAGTCTCCCCCATACACATGGACTGTGGGCAGTAAGTGTGGGCAACATGCCCCCCTCTACAAGGGCCCATGGCAGTAAGTCCCCATACACATGAACCGTGGGCAGCATCCTCCCCTCTACATAGGGCCCGTGGGCAGTAAGTCCCCCCCATACACATGGACCGTGGGCAGTAAGTGTGGGCAACATACCCCCCCTCACATAAGGGCCCGTGGGCAGTAAGTCCCCCCATACACATGGACCGGGGGCAGTAAGTGTGGGCAACATGCCCCCCCCTCTACATAGGGCCCATGGGCAGTAAGTCCCCCACATACACATGGACCGTGGCAGTAATGTGTAGGCAACTGCCCCCACCTCTACAAGGGCCCGTGGGCATAGTCCCCCCATACACATGGACCGTGGGCAGTAAGTGTGGGCAACATGCCCCCCCTCTACATAGGCCCGTGGGCAGTAAGTCCCCCCCATCACAGTGACCGTGGGCAGTTAGTGTGGGCAGCATGCCTCCCCTCTACATAGGGGCCGTGGGCAGTAGGTCCCCCCCATACCATGGACCGTGGGCAGTAAGTGTTGGCAGCATGCCCTCCCCTCTACATAGGGCCCGTGGGCATAAGTCCCCCCCCATACACATGGACCGTGGGCAGTAAGTGTAGGCACACATGCCCCCCCTCTACAAGGGCCCGTGGCAGTAGTCCCCCCCATACACATGGACCGTGGGCAGTAAGTGTGGGCAGCATGCCTCCCCTACATGGGCCCGTGGGCAGTAAGTCCCCCCCTACACATGGACCGTGGGCAGTAAGTGTGGGCAACATGCCCCCCTCTACAATGGCCCGTGGGCAGTAAGTCCCCCCCATACACATGGACCGTTGGCATAAGTGTGGGAACATGCCCCCCCTCTACAAGGGCCCGTGGGCAGTAGTCCCCCCCATACACATGGACCGTGGGCAGTAAGTGTGGGCAGCTTGCCTCCCCTCTTCATAGGGCCTGTGGGCAGTAAGTCCCCCCCATACACATGGACCGGGCAGTAAGTGTGGGCACATCCCTCCCCTCTTCAGGGCCTGTGGCAGTAAGTCCCCCCCATACACATGGACCGTGGGCAGTAAGTGTGGGCAGCATGCCTTCCCTCTACATAGGGCCCGTGGGCAGTAAGTCCCCCCATACGCATGGACCATGGGCAGTAAGTGTGGGCAGCATGCCTCCCCTCTACATAGGGCCTCTGGGCAGTAAGTCCCCCCCATACACATGAACCGTTGGCAGTAAGTTGGGGCAACATGCCCCCCCTCTACAAGGGCCCGTGGGCAGTATGTCCCCCCCACACTCATGGACCGTGGGCAGTAAGTGTGGGCAGCATGCCTCCCCTCTTCATAGGGCCTGTGGGCAGTAAGTCCCCCCCATACATATGGACCGTGGGCAGTAAGTGTGGGCAGCATGCCTCCCCTTACATAGGGCCCGTGGGCAGTAAGTCCCCCCCATATGCATGGACCGTGGGCAGTAAGTGTGGGCAGCATGCCTCCCCTCTACATAGGGCCCATGGGCAGTAAGTCCCCCCCATACGCATAATGTGATTTAGTTAGAATAGTTTTATACTGTTTATTAGAGTTTATGGGTTTTAATTGTTTGCACTTTACTTTTATTTCATAGTATTGAAAGGTTTTGACTAAAAAATTTAACTAAAATGACTCTAATTGAATTTGCCTGGATTTCTAAACAAACATACTTTGCTTCGATTACATTTTTTCACATTTCTCTTTATTGAACTAGATGTTGGTAAAAGGCATTTCCTATGGTTAGGTTAGCTTTAGCTAGCATTTGTTAGGTTAGGCTAGGTTAGACTAGTTAGGTTAGTTAGGTCCTGCTGAAAGAGTCTACCTTGACGTGGTAGCAGGGCTTACAAATCTTTTGGCCAAAATATTTTATTCTTCATTAATTATGTTGAGGATAAATGTCTATTGAGGAATTGTATAAATAATACCTTAGTAATGCCAAGTTCAAAATACCCACCGGTGGAGGCACAACCCAATCTTTAAGCCGTGCCTACCCCCCCGAGGTGGCAGCGTGGCCGCATAGAGGCTGCAGATACAGTTTGCTCAGATGGCAAAAACCCTAGAGACATCCTAGTATACTACTCCCCCCCCCCCATTTGCAGGGCCTTGGGCAGTAAGCCCCTCCCATATGCAGGGCCCTTGGACAGTAATCCCCCCACATGCAGGGCCCTCTACATAGGACCTGTGGGCAATAAGTCCCCCCATATGCATGGACCGTGGGGCAGTAAGTGTGGGCACATGCCTCCCCTCTACATAGGGCCCATGGCAGTAAGTCCCCCCCATACGCATAATGTGATATAGTTGAATAGTTTTATACTGTTTTATTAGAGTTTATGGGTTTTAATTTTTTGCACTTTACTTTTATTTCATAGTATTGAAGCTTTTGACTAAAAGATTTAACTAAATGACTCTATTGAATTTGCCTGGATTTCTTAAACAAACTACTTTGCTTCAGATTACATTTTTTTCACATTTCTCTTTATTGAGCTAGATTGTAAAAAGCATTTCCTATGGTTAGGTTAGTTTTAGCTAGCATTTGTTTAGGTTAGGCTAGGTTAGACTAGTTAGGTTAGTTAGGTCCCTGCTGAAAGAGTCTCCTTGACGTGGTAGCAGGCTTACAAATATTTTGGCCAAAATATTTATTCTTCACTTATTATGTTGAGATAAATGTCTATTTGAGGAATTGTATAAATAAATACCTCAGTAATTGCAAGTTCAAAATACGCACCGGTGGAGGCACACCCAATCTTTAAGCCGTGCCCACCCCACCAAGGTGGCAGCGGTGCCGCATAGAGGCTGCAGATACAGTTTTGCTCAGAGGGCAAAAACCCTAGAGACATCCTAGTAACCTCCCCCCCCCCCATTTGCAGGCCCTTGAGCTGTGGTAAGGACAGTCACGGGCCAGATGTTCTTCTTTGCCCAGCGTTTGTAGCATGCAGTATTAGACTTACTGCGTCCTGTCCCTCTCCCAAATTTTAAATTTGTAATAGTTGTAACTTATTTTGTTGTTTTCAAAACTCTTCAAGAAGGCATTTTCATCAAACATTTGTTTCTTGTGCTTTGGTCCTTATCTAGGAGACCTAACTGCAAATTCAGCATACTACGCATGTTTGCAACAGTAGCTCCTTACCCTGGTCGTAATCCATGTACTCCCCTGCACACAATTCATTGCTGAGAACCATCAGCCAGCCACACACAGTGAGAGTGCAGCTGCGGAAGTGATAAATAATTATTATATATATTATATATATATATATATATAGAGAGAGAGAGAGAGAGAGAGAGAGAGAGGAGAGAGAGAGAGAGAGAGAGAGAGAGAGAGAGAGTCTCTAACAGTGCAGCAGCATCAAAAGTACACATGTATATTCCAATTAATGAATTTAATAGGTTGTTCGATATGTACATAGCCCATGCTAATCTTGCTTGCTTCGGCAGCACATATACTAAATTGGAACGATACAGAGAAGATTAGCATGGGCTATGTACATATCAGAACAAACCTAATAAATTCATTATATTGGAACATACATGTGTACTTTTGATGCTGCTGTACTGTAAGAGACTCTGGATTAGTTATACAGCTGTTCATCTACGTTTGATTGGGAGTTCTGCAAATCTGTTGAGATTGTTGTATATATATATATATATTATATATATATAAAAGAAAAAGCTTGCTAATGTTCCCTTTAATATGACCCTTTACTTTAGAAAGGGTTTTTACCCTCTTAGATATCAGAGAATGATTGTGGTTTTTGCCATTGCTAGTCAATGCAGGACTTAAATTTATTTGATTGTTGGGTTATCACATTTAAAGGACATTTAAATGTGATAAACACCCAACCAATCAATAAATTAAGTTCTGCTTTGACTAGCAATGGTAATCCCGGCCATAGAGCAGGTTTATATCAATCTTGTCTGGATTGGCTGGAGACAATGATCTCATTAACATTAAGTTGTTTGAATGACATCACACAAATTATCAAATATTTCATTTTGACTTAGACTTTCAAGGTGAGTGCAGCTCCCACTTTCACTCTTCTAAATAATGTAAAATAATAATATAGACAGATAAATCAACATTGAAAAATGTTTAAGGTAAGAATAAGGGATTAGGTTGGATTGATTTATTATTATTTCTAATCCTGTGGTGGTACATTGATGGGCCATCTTTAGGGGCCATGTAAAGGTAAAAAATTGTCAGTTTTTTTAACTGCAAATTGTGTATTTATTGATTCTATCCCTAATGTAGATCAGGAAAGCTCTGTGTATTAATCGGGTTCTTATACTGGGTGACAGGACACCCTGATGTGTATTGAGAGGGACAGAGATCTGGAAATATTGGTAGTCAATGAATTGTAACAGCCATTTTCACTTTTCCATGTTTTACAATACAAATTGTATATTGCTCTATTTACATAGTAATTACACTATAGTCCTGTAGTAAAACACACAGCTGGGCAGGAATTTTCTTTTCCAAATATGCATCAGTTTGAATCAATAGAAATATCATGGGTCTATTCTTATAGTAAGGTATGGAAATGGCAGTTGATGACATCATGTGGCTGAGTGATTTCAATGTCCGTTGGAATGTTCCACTATCAGCTGCATAGGGGGGACACACAATATTTTTAGCAGTGAAATGATTTATTCTGAAAACAATATTGGGTGCAGAATGACAGATACGGTATGTAACCTATTCCTGTTACTTTTAGGAGATTTTAGTGGCTATTGGGAGTTTTAGTTCTGCTACATTTGATAATCCTAACAAGAGACACTGGATGCACGCCCCTAATGGCCATTTTACTGTATTAGTTCCTAGATTCTCACAATGGTAAAGTTATTTCTGCCTCCAGCTGCATCTTAGTCCCAATGCTTTGGTAAATGGGTTTTAGACCTGTTATTACTGTGATTGTGAGGGCAACTTCCATACCATAGATCAAATTAAATAAGATTTTATTACAGACGCATGTAATTTATATAGTAAAATATAACTTTGATATAGTGTAATTAATTACCTTCATAAATAACGGTATTACCTCCTTTTATAAATGATATACATGTACCTATATGGTAATGCTTTATTATGTATGTTTTCATTTTTGGTAAAATTGCCTGTGAACCAATCCTAGTTCTTCCGACTGTTTTTTTTTTTCTTGTTGCATATTGTTCTAGAATATTGCAAAGTAAGAAATGTACAAGATCTGGTTTGCTCCTCTAGCAACAAGTCCTTTAATGAGAGATGGAGCCAATACATTTTGAAGAAGAAATTTAAGGTAAAGCCTTGATTATTAAAGGAAAGTTATACTTAGCTCCTCTCCGCTCATCTTCTTTTTTCTAGGTTTTGTACCCAGGTTAAGAATTGAAAACCGCTAGGTCCTCACCCCTGGGCTCTTTTTAGTTACAGCGCTGCTGTTCTCCCTCTTCTTGATCCGTGATGTATCCAAAAGGAAGACAAACACATTCACTGGGGGCAAACTTGTATGTACCAGTGATCTGGACCTAGAGACAGTTCTGCTTCATTAACAGCCGTTTTAAGCTGACCTACCAATAGCACCGTGAGTACCACCAGCCAGCCAGCAGGACCAGCAGCGCCCATGCAACTACAGCAGACACCTACCACAGTGGAGAGGACTCCTCTGACTTATGAATTGTGTGCAGAGGGAAAGGACTCAGTAAGGCTAACACTGCATGGTACAACGCTGGGCATGAAGAACATCGGGCCCAGTGACTGTCCTTACCCAGCTCAGGTTTGGTACAGAACTAACAGCTTCAAGCCAACAAGTTGGATTATAGTTGTTTGGGATATAAACTATCAAGACCCTGGATTCCAATCTGCAGGATTTCAACCTTCCAGATTACCATTATGTGACTTTGAAAACGTCGACTTTCCTCGTGATGATTATTTTCTATATGGACTGATTAGAGATGGAGAGGAAACTGAAGCTCGCCAGACACTCTGCTTTGACTCAGGAAAACCGTGAGTTCTCAAATGATCATTTTTAATATTTAATGTTAAAGGTAATGTGAGTTTGCCTTCAAAGAAATACCATCAGGCTCATTTACCCAAAGCTGCTATCTCACTGGTTAAAAGTCCTGTTCGCAGTTCAATATCGCGTTCGCGATTGTGGGATTTGCCCACTACGGGATTTTAACGCCAGCTGTTTGCTGGCGTTTAAATCCTGCGCTAAAACGCGACATTGAACGGAGAGCGTCGGATGCGTGGGGGATTCTTGTGTAACCCGCGCATCCGATGCTGGTATTGTGATAAAGTTGCGCTAACCGTTAGCGAACTGGTTAGCGCAACCTTAGCACCATATATTTGCCTAGCAAGTCTGGGTAAATCGGCTTCCATGTGTTACATTAGAGGTTGCGAATGTCCCATTGTTTAGTTGGTGGATTCTGGAGCACAGGTGTCTATGATCCACCATTTACACTCACTGGGTGCAAACTTGTATGTGCTAGGAACACTCACTGGGGATAACTTGTATGTACCAGTCACACTTCCTATGGGCAAACTTGTATGGGGACATTTTTTACATGGGTGTGGGTGTTTGTCATTTATACTATGTGGGATATTTTATTTTATGGGGGAATGTGTGTCATTTATACTCTGGAGGGAGATTTTGTTACATGGGTGGGTGTGTTTGTCATATAGAGATGGCCGAACTATATAAAGTTTAGTTCATTTTCGAACTTTCGAACCTCAGAGAAAGTTTGAAAGTTCGAATTTGGACCCATTCAAGTCTATGGGAGAGTGATAGTTCGAAAAGTCTGAGTGATTTATAGCTAAACTAACAGAGGTAACTTACTGTAAATGGCTGTGGCACCTGGGAAATGGTCTGGGGAACATGTCACTGTCACCAAAACTTGTTAAAACACTTCCTGAAGTAGGCAGGCAGGCAATTCTCGAGTATCTGCATCTAGGAAGATGCAGATACAGTTTTGCTCAGATGGCAAAAACCGTAGAGACACCCCTGTAACTCCCCCCATATGCAGGGCCCTTGGGCAGTAAGTCCCCCCCATATGCATGGACCGTGGGCAGTAAGTGTGGGCAATGCCTCCCCTCTACATAGGACCCGTGGGCAGTAAGTCCCCAATCGCATGGACCGTGGGCAGTATGTGGGCCAGCATGCCCCCCCTCTACATAGGGCTCGTGGGCAGTAAGTCCCCCCAACACATGGACCGTGGGCAGTAAGTGTGGGCAACATGCCCCCCCTCTACAATGGCCCGTGGGCAGTAAGTCCCCCCATACACATGGACTGTGGGCAGTAAGTGTGGGCAACATGCCCCCCCTCTACAAGGGCCCATGGGCAGTAAGTCCCCCCATACAATGGACCGTGGGCAGTAAGTGTGGGCACAGCCTCCCTCTAAATAGGGCCCGTGGGCAGTAAGTCCCCCCCATACACATGGACCGTGGGCAGTAAGTGTGGGAACATCCCCCCCTCTACTAGGGCCCGTGGGCAGTAAGTCCCCCCCATACACATGGACCGTGGGCAGTAAGTGTGGGCAACATGCCCCCCTCTACAAGGGCCGTGGGCAGTAAGTCCCCCCCATACACATGGACCGTGGGCAGTAAGTGTGGGCAACATGCCCCCCCTCTACAAGGCCCGTGGGCAGTAAGTCCCCCCATACACATGGACGTGGGCAGTAAGTGTGGGCAACATGCTCCCCCTTACAAGGGCCGTGGGCAGTAAGTCCCCCCATACACATGGACCGTGGGCAGTAAGTGTGGGCAACATGCCCCCCCTTACATAGGGCCCGTGGGCAGTAAGTCCCCATACACATGGACCGTGGGCAGTAAGTGTGGCAACATGCCCCCCTCTACAAGGGCCCGTGGGCAGGAAGTCCCCCCATACACATGGACCGTGGGCAGTAAGTGGGCAACATGCCCCCCCCTTACAAGGGCCCGTGGGCAGTAAGTCCCCCCATACACATGGACCGTGGGCAGTAAGTGTGGGCAACATGCCTCCCCTCTACATAGGGCCCGTGGGCAGTAAGTCCCCCCCATACACAGGACCGTGGGCAGTAAGTGTGGGCAACATGCCCCCCCTCTACATAGGGCCCGTGGGCAGTAAGTCCCCCCATAACATGGACGGGCAGTAAGTGGGCACATGCCCCCCTCTACAAGGGCCCTGGGCAGTAACCCCCCCATCACATGGACCGTGGGCAGTAAGTGTGGCAACATGCCCCCCCTCTACATAGGGCCCGTGGGCAGTAGTCCCCCCCATAACACATGGACCGTGGGCAGTAAGTGTGGGCAACATGCCCCCCCCTCTACAAGGGCCTGTGGGCAGTAAGTCCCCCCCATACACATGGACCGTGGGCAGTAAGTGTGGGCACACCTCCCCTCTACAAAGGGCCGTGGGCAGTAATCCCCCCATACACATGGGACCGGGGGCAGTAAGTGTGGCACATGCCTCCCCTCTACAAGGGCCCGTGGCAGTAAGTCCCCCCACACCATGGACCGTGGGCAGTAGTGTTGGGCACATGCCCCCTCTACAATGGGCCGTGGGCAGTAAGTCCCCCCATACACATGACCGTGGGCAGTAAGTGTGGGCGCATGCCCCTCTACATAGGGCCCGTGGGCAGTAAGTCCCCCCATACACATGGACCGTGGGCAGTAAGTGTTGGCAAGCATGCCCCCCTCTACATAGGGCCCGTGGGCAGTAAGTCCCCCCCATACACATGGACCGTGGGCAGTAAGTGTAGGCAGCATGGCCTCCCCTCTACAAGGGCCCGTGGGCAGTAAGTCCCCCCCATACACATGGACCGTGGGCAGTAAGTGTGGGCAACATGCCCCCCTCTACATAGGGGCCGTGGGCAGTAAGTCCCCCCCATACACATGGGCCGTGGGCAGTAAGTGTGGCAGCATGCCTCCCCTCTACATAGGGCCCGTGGGCAGTAAGTCCCCCCCATACACATGGACCGTGGGCAGTAAGTGTAGGCAACATGCCCCCCCCTCTACAAGGGCCCGTGGGGCAGTAAGTCCACCCATTCACATGGACCGTGGGCAGTAAGTGTGGCGAACATGCCCCCCCTCTACATAGGGCCCGTGGGCAGTAAGTCCCCCCCATACACATGGACGTGGGCAGTAAGTGTGGGCAGCATGCCTCCCCTCTACATAGGGCCCGTGGGCAGTAAGTCCCCCCATACACATGGACCTGGGCAGTAAGTGTTGGGCAGCATGCCCCCCTCTACATAGGGCCCGTGGGCAGAAGTCCCCCCCAACACATGGACCGTGGGCAGTTAAGTGTGGCAACATGCCCCCCTCTACAAGGGCCCGTGGGCAGTAATCCCCCCCATACACATGGACCGTGGGCAGTAAGTGTGGGCAACATGCCCCCCCTTACATAGGGCCGTGGGAGTAAGTCCCCCCCATACAACAGGACCGTGGGGCAGTAAGTGTGGGCAGCATGCCTCCCCTCTACATAGGGCCCTGGGCAGTAAGTCCCCCCCAACACATGGACCGTGGCAGTAAGTGTGGGCAACATGCCCCCCCTCTACAAGGGCCCGTGGGCAGTAAGTCCCCCCACACCCTGGACGTGGGCAGTAAGTGTGGGCAGCATGCTCCCTCTACATAGGGCCTGGGCAGTAAGTCCCCCCCATACACATGGACCGTGGGCAGTAAGTGTGGGCAGCTTGCCACCCCTTACATGGCGTGGGCAGTAAGTCCCCCCCATACAATGGACCGTGGGCATAGGTGGGCAGCAGCCACCCCTCATAGGGCAGTGTGGGCAGTAAGTCCCCCCCATTACATGGACGGGGCAGTAAGGGTGGGCAGCATGCCTCCCCTCTACATAGGGCCCGCGTGGCAGTAAGTCCCCCCATTAATGGGACCGTGGGCAGTAAAGTTGGGCAGCATGCCTCCGCATACATAGGGCCCGTGGGCAGTAAGTCCCCCCATACACATGGACCGTGGGCAGTAAGTGTTGGCACATGCCCCCCTCTACATAGGGCAGTGGGCAGTAAGTCCCCCCATACACATGGACGTGGGCAGTAAGTGTGGGCAACATGCCCCCCCTCTACATAGGCCCGTGGCAGTAAGTCCCCCCATACACATGGACGTGGGCAGTAATGTGGGGCATGACCCCCCTCACATAGGGCCGTGGGCAGTAAGTCCCCCCCATACACATGGACCGTGGCAGTAAGTGTAGGCAACATGCCCCCCCTCTACAAGGGCCGTGGGCAGTAAGTCCCCCCCATACACATGGACCGTGGGCGTAAGTGTGGGCAACATGCCCCCCCTCTACATAGGGCCCGTGGGCAGTAAGTCCCCCCCATACCTATGGACCGTGGGCAGTAGTGTGGGCAGCATGCCTCCCCTCTACATAGGGCCGTGGGCAGTAAGTCCCCCCCATACACATGGACCGTGGGCAGTAAGTGTTGCAGCATGCCTCCCCTCTACATAGGGCCCGGGGCGTAAGTCCCCCCCATACACATGGACCGTGGGCAGTAAGTGTGGGCAACATGCCCCCCCCCTTACAAGGGCCCGTGGGCAGTAAGTCCCAACCATTCACATGGACCGTGGGCAGTAAGTGTGGGCAACATGCCCCCCCTCTACATAGGGCCCGTGGGCAGTAAGTCCCCCCCATACACATGGACGTGGGCAGTAAGTGTGGGCAGCATGCCTCCCCTCTACATAGGGCCCGTGGGCAGTAAGTCCCCCCCATACACATGGACCGTGGGCAGTAAGTGTTGCAGCATGCCTCCCCTCTACATAGGGGCCCGTGGGCAGTAAGTCCCCCCCATACACATGGACCGGGGCAGTTAGTGTGGCAAGATGCCCCCCTCACAAGGGCCCGTGGGCAGTAAGTCCCCCCCATACACATGGACCGTGGGCAGTAAGTGTGGGCAACATGCCCCCCTTACATAGGGCCGTGGGCAGAAGTCCCCCCCCATACCATGGACCGTGGGCAGTAAGTGTGGGGCAGCATGCCTCCCCTCTACATAGGGCCCGGGGGCAGTAAGTCCCCCCACAGACATGGACCGTGGGCAGTAAGTGTGGGCAGCATGCCTCCCCTTACATAGGGCCCGTGGGCAGTAAGTTCCCCCCCATACATGGACCTGGGCAGTAAGTGTGGAGATGCCTACCTCTACATAGGGCTTGGGAGTAAGTCCCCCCCCATACACATGGACGTGGGCAGTAAGGTGGGCACAGCCCCCCTCTACAAGGGCCGTGGGCAGTAAGTCCCCCCCACATCAGGACCGTGGGCAGTAAGTGGGGCAGCATGCCTCCCTCATTCATAGGGCCATGTGGGCAGTAAGTCCCCCCCATACATATGGACCGTGGGCAGTAAGTGTGGGCAGCATGCCTCCCCTTACATAGGCCGTGGGCAGTAAGTCCCCCCCATATCATGGACCGTGGGCAGTAAGTGTGGGCAGCATGCCTCCCTCTACATAGGGCCCATGGGCAGTAAGTCCCCCCCATACGCATAATGTGATTTAGTTAGAATAGTTTTATATGTTTTATTAGTAGTTATGGGTTTTAATTGTTTGCACTTTACTTTATTTCATAGTATGAAAGGTTTTGACTAAAAAATTTAACTAAATGACTCTTATTGAAATTTGCCTGGATTTCTTAAACAAACATACTTTGCTTCAGATTACATTTTTTTCACATTTCTCTTATTGAAACTAGATGTGTAAAAAGGCATTTCCTATGGTTAGGTTAGCTTAGCTAGCTTGTTAGGTTAGGCTAGGTTAGACTAGTTAGGTTAGTTAGGTCCCTGGCTGAAAGAGTCTACCTTGACGTGGTAGCAGGGCTTACAAATCTTTTGGCCAAAATATTTTATTCTCATTAATTATGTTGAGGAAAATGTCTATTTGAGGAATTGTATAAATAAATACCTTAGTAATGCCAAGTTCAAAATACCCACCGGTGGAGGCCACACCAATCTTTAAGCCGTGCCTACCCACGAGGGTGGCAGCGTGGCCGCATAGAGGCTGCAGATACAGTTTTGCTCAGATGGCAAAAACCCTAGAGACAATCCTAGTAACTCCCCCCCCATTTGCAGGGCCCTTGGGCAGTAAGCCCCCCCCCATATGCAGGGCCCTGGACAGGTAATCCCCCCACATGCAGGGCCCCTTACATAGGACCTGTGGGCAATAAGTCCCCCCATAGCAACTGGAACGTGGGCAGTAAGTGTGGGCCAATGCCTCCCCTCTACATAGGGCCCATGGCAGTTAAGTCCCCCCCATACGCATAATGTGATATAGTTAGAATAGTTTTATATGTTTATTAGAGTTTATGGGTTTTAATTTTTGCACTTTACTTTTATTCATAGTATTGAAAGCTTTTGACTAAAAGATTTAACTAAATGACTCTTATTGAATTTGCCTGGATTTCTTAAACAAACATACTTTGCTTCAGATAAATTTTTTACATTCTCTTTATTGAGCTAGATGTAAAAAGGCATTTCCTATGGTTAGGTTAGCTTTAGCTAGCATTTGTTAGGTTAGGCTAGGTTAGACAGTTAGGTTAGTTAGGTCCCTGCTGAAAGAGTCTGCCTTGACGTGGTAGCAGGGCTTACAAAATATTTGGCCAAAAATATTTATTCTTCATTAATTATGTTGAGGATAAATGTCTATTTGAGGAATTGTATAAATAAATACTCAGTAATTGCAAGTTCAAATACGCACCGGTGGAGGCACACCCAATCTTAAGCCGTGCCCACCCACCAAGGTGGCAGCGTGGCCGCATAGAGGCTGCAGATACAGTTTTGCTCAGATGGCAAAAACCCTAGAGACATCCTAGTAACTCCCCCCCCCATTTGCAGGGCCCTTGAGCTGGGTAAGGACAGTCACGGGCCAGATGTTCTTCTTGACCAGGCGTTGTAGCATGCAGTATTAGACTTACTTGTCCTGTCCTCGCCCAAAATTTTAAATTTGTAATAGTTGTAACTTTTTGTTTTTCAAAACTCTTCAAGGGCATTTTCATCAAACATTTGTTTCTTGTGCCTTTTGGTCCTTATCTAGGAGACCTAACTGCAAATTCAGCATACTACGCGCAGTTTGCAACAGTAGCTCTTAACCTGGGCGTAATCCATGTACTCCTGCACACAATCATGGGTGAGAACCATCAGCCAGCACACACAGTGAGAGTGCAGCTGCGGAAGTGTAAATATTATTATTATATATATATATATATATATGAGAGAGAGAGGAGATAGAGAGAGAGAGAGAGTCTTTAACAGTGCAGCAGCATCAAAAGTACACATGTAATTCCAATATAATGAATTTAATAGGTTTGTTCTGATATGTACATAGCCCATGCTAATCTTGCTTGCTTCGGCAGCACATATACTAAAATTGGAACGATACAGAGAAGATTAGCATGGGCTATGTACATATAAGAACAAACCTAATAAATTCATTATATTGGAACATACATGTGTACTTTTGATGCTGCTGTACTGTAAGAGACTCTGGATTAGTATATACAGCTGTGCATCTACGTTTGATGGGAGTTCTGCAAATCTGTTGAGATTGTTGTATATATATATATATATATATATATATATATATATATATATAAAAGAAAAAAGCTTGCTAATGTTCCCTTTAATATGACCCTTTACTTTAGAAAGGGTTTTTACCCTCTTAGATATCTAGGAAATGATTGTGGTTTTTGCCATTGCTAGTCAATGCAGGACTTAAATTTATGATTGGTTGGGTGTTATCACATTTAAAGGACATTTAAATGTGATAAAAACACCCAACCAATCAATAAATTTAAGTTCTGCTTTGACTAGCAATGGTAATACCCGGCCATAGAGCAGGTTTATATCAATCTGTTTCTGTGATGGCTGGAGACAATGATTCTCATAACATTAAGTTGCTTGAATGACATCATCACACAACATTTATCAAAATTTCATTTTGACTTTAGACTTTCAAGGTGAGTGCAGCTCCCACTTTCCCTCTTCTAATAATGTAAAAAATAATATAGACAGATAAATCACATTGAGAAAATGTTATAGGTAGAAATCATGGGTTAGGTTTGATTGATTTATATTATGTCTTAATCCTGTGGTGGGTACATGATGGGCCATCTTATGGGCCATGTAAAGGTAAAAAATGTCAGTTTGTTAACTGGAAAGGGTATTTTTGATTTCATCCCTAATGTAGATCAGGAAAGCTCTGGTATTAATCGGGTTCTATATGGGTGACAGGACACCCTGATGTGTATTGAGAGGGAAAGAGATCTGGAAATATTGGTAGTCAATGAATTGTAACAGCCATTTTCACTTTTCCATGTTTTACAATACAAATTGTATATTGCTCTATTTAATAGTAATTACCTATAGTCCTGTAGTAAAACACACAGCTGGGCAGGAATTTCTTTTCCAAATATGCATCAGTTTGAATCAATAGAAATCATGGGTCTGTAAGGTATGGAAATGGCAGTTGATGAACATCATGTGGCTGAGTGATTTCAATGTCGTGGAATGTTCCACTATCAGCTGCATAGGGGGGGGACGCACAATATTTTAGCAGTGGAAATGATTTATTCTGAAAACAATATGGGTGCAGAACGACAAGATACGGTATGAACCTATTCCTGTTACTTTTAGGAGATTTTAGTGGCTATTGGGAGTTTAGTTCTGCTACATTTGATAATCCTAACAGAGACACTGGATGCACGCCCCCTAATGGCCATTTACTGTATTAGTTCCTAGATTCTACAATGGTAAAGTTATTCTGCCTCCAGCTGCAATCAGTCCAATGCTTTGGTAAATGGGTTTTTAGACCTGTTATTACTGTGATTGTGTAGGGCAACTTCCATACCATAGATCAGATTAATAAGATTTTATTACAGACGCATGTAATTTATATAGTAAAATATAACTTTGATTATAGTGAATTAATACCTTCATAAATAAACGGTATTACCTCCTTTTATAAATGATATACATGTACTATATGGTAATGCTTTATATGTATGTTTCATTTTTGGTAAAATTGCCTGTGAACCAATCCTAGTTCTTCCGACTGTTTTTTTTTTCTTGGTGCATATTGTTCTAGAATATTGCAAAGTAGAAATGTACAAGATCTGGTTTGTCCTCTAGCAACAAGTCCTTTAATGAGAGGATGGAGCCAATACATTTTGAAGAAGAAATTTAGGTAAAGCCTTGATTATTAAAGGAAAGTTAAACTTAGCTCCTCTCCGCTCATCTTCTTTTTTCTAGGTTTTGTACCCAGGGTAAGAATTGAAAACCGCTAGGTCCTCACCCTGGTCTTTTTAGTTACAGCGCTGCTGTCTCCTCTTCTTGATCCGTGATGTATCCAAAAGGAAGACAAAACATTCACTGGGGGCAAATTGTATGTACCAGTGATCTGGACCTAGAGACTTTTGCTTCATTAACAGCCGTTTTAAGGTGACCTACCAATAGCACCGTGAGTACCACCAGCCAGCCAGCAGGACCAGCAGCGCCCATGCAACACAGCAGACACCTACCACAGTGGAGGGGACTCCTCTGACTTATGAATTGTGTGCAGAGGGAAAGGCTCATAAGTCTTAACACTGCATTGTACAACGCTGGCATGAAGAACATCGGGCCCAGTGACTGTCCTACCCAGCCAGGTTTGGTACAGAACTAACAGCTTCTCAAGCCAAAAGTTGGATTAGTTGTTTGGGATATAAAACTATCAAGACCCGGATTCCCAATCTGAGGATTCAACCTTCCAGATTACCATTATGGACTGTGAAAAAGTCGAATTTCCTCGTGATGATTTTTCTATAGGACTGATTAGAAGGAGAGGAAAAAATGAAGCTCGCCAGACACTCTGCTTTGACTCAGGAAAACCGTGAATTCTAATGATCATTTTAATATTTAATGTTAAAGGTAATGTGAGTTGCCTTCAAAGAAATATCCATCAGGCTCATTTACCCAAAGCTGCTATCTCACTGGTTTAAAGTCTGTTCGACAGTTCAATATCGCGTCGGATTGTGGGATTTGCCCACTACGGATTTTAACGCCAGCGGTTGCTGGCGTTTAAATCCTGCGCTAAAACGCGACATTGAACGGAGAGCGTCGGATGCGTGGGGGATTTTTGTGTAACCCGCGGCATCCGATGCTGGTAGTTGTGATAAAAGTTGGCGCTCAGCAGTTAGCCGAAACTGGTTCAGCGCAAACCTAGCACCATCTATTAGTGCTAGTCAAGTACGGGTAAATTCGGCTTCCATGTGTACATTAAGGGTTGCGAATGTCCCCCATCTGTTAGTTGTGGATTCTGGAGCACAGGTGTCTATGCATCCCCATTTACACTCACTGGGTGCAACATTGTAGTGCTAGGAAACACTCACTGGGGATAAAATGTATGTACCAGTCACACGTCCTATGGGCACACTTGGTAATGGGGAGCATGTTTTTAATGGGTGTGGGTGTTTGCAATTGTCTTTATACTTGATGTGGGATTATTTTATTTTATGGGAATGTGTGTCATTTATACCTGGAGGAGATTTTTGTTACATGGGTGGGTTGATTGTTGTCATTTAATGAGATGGCCGAACAATAAAGTTTAGTTCATTTTCGAGACTTTCGAAAACCTCAGAGAACGTTTGAAAGTTCGAATTGGACCCATTCAGTCTATGGGAGAGTGATAGTTCGAAAAGTCGAGTGATTTATAGCTAAACTAACAGAGGTACGTACTGTAAATGGCTGTGGCACCTGGGAAATGGCTCGGGGAACATGTCACTTGTCACCAAAACTTGTTAAAAAATTCCTGAAGTCAGGCAGGAGGCATTCTCGAGTATCTGCACGAGGAAGATGCAGATACAGTTTTGCTCAGATGGCAAAAACCGTAGAGGACACCCCTGTAAATCCCCCCACTATGCGGCCCTGGGCAGTAAGTCCCCCCCATATGCATGGACCGTGGGCAGTACAGTGTGGGCAGCATGCCTCCCCTCTACATAGGACCCGTGGGCAGTAAGTCCCCACCAAATCGGCATGACCGTGGGCAGTATGTGTGGCCAGCATGCCCCCCTCTACACTAGGTCTCGTGGGCAGTAAGTTCCCCCCATACACATGGGACACGTGGGGCAGGTAAGTGTGGGCAAATGCCCTCCCCGTCCATGGCCCGTGGGGCAGTTAAGCTCCCCCCCATACACATGGACTGTGGGGCAGTAAGTGTGGGCAACATGCCCCCTATACAAAGGGCCCAGGGCAGTAAGTCCCCCCATACACTACACATGGACTCGTGGGCAGTAAGTGTGGGAGCATGCCTCCCCTCTACAAGGGCCCCATGATGGCAGTTACGTCCCACTCCATCACACATCATGGACCGTGGGCAGTAAGTGGTGGCAGATGCCTCCCCTCTACATCAGGGCCCGTGGGCAGTAAGTCCCCCCCATATGACATGGGACCGTGGGGCAAGTAAGTGTGGGCAGCATGCCCCCCTCTTCATAGGGCCACGGGCAGTAGTCCCCCCCATACAATAATGTGGATTAGTTAGAATAGTTTTATAATGTTGATTAGAGTTTATGGGTGTTAATTGTTTGCACTGTACTTTTATTTCATAAGGAGGAAAGGTTTGATAAAAAATTTTAATAAATGACTCTTATTGAATGTTCATGATTCTTAAAACAAACATACTTTGCTTCAAGATTACATTTTTTTCAATTCTCTTATTGAATAGATGTTGTAAAAAAGGCATTTCCTATGGTTAGGTTAGCTTTAGCGAGCATTTGTTAGGGTAGGCTAGGTTAGAATAGTTAGGTTAGTGTAGGTCCGGCTGAAAGGAGGCTACCTTGACGGTGGGAGCAGGGTTACAAATCTTTGGTCAAATATTTTATTCTTCATTAATTATGTTGAGGGGATAAATGTATATTTGAGGAATGTAAAATAAAGACCTTAGTAAGCCAAGTTCAACATTACCCACCGGTGGAGGCACACCCAATTTTAAAGCCGTGCTACCACACCGAGGTGGCAGCGTGGGAGCATGAGGCTGGCAGGATACAGTTTTGCTAGATGGCAACAACCCTAGAGGACTCATAGTAACTCCCCCCCCCATTTGCAGCGGGCCCTTGGGAGTAAGCCCCCCCCATATGCAGGGCCCTTGGACAGTAATCCCCCACATGCAGGGCCCCTCTACATAGGACTGTGGGCAATAGTCACCACCATATGCATGGACCGTGGGCAGTAAGAGGGGCAGCATGCCTCCCCTCTATATAGGGCCATGGGCAGTAAGTCCACCCCCATACGCATAATGTGATATAGTAGAATAGTTTTATATGTTTTATTAGAGTTTATGGTTTTAATGTCTTTGCACTTTACTTTTATTTCATAGTATGCAGGCTTTTGACTAAAGATTTAACTAAATGAATCTTATGATTGCCTGGATTTCTTAAACAAACAACTTGCTTCAGATTACATTTTTTTTAACTTTCTCTATTGAGCTAGATGTAAAAAGCATTTCCTATGGTTAGGTTCGCTTTAGCGGCGCATTGGTAGGGTTAGCGAGGTTAGACTAGTTAGGTTAGTTGAGGTCCTGCTGAAGAGTCTGCCTTGACGTGGTAGAAGGGCTTACAAATATTTGGCCAAAATATTGATTCTTCATTAATTATGTTGAGGATAAACATGTCTATTTGAGGAATTGATAAAGAAATCCTCAGTAATTGCAAAGTTCAAAGACGCACCGTAAGGAGGCACACCCAATCTTTTAAGCCGTGCCCCAACCCCACCAGGTGGCAGCGTGCCGCATAGAGGCTGCCAGATACAGTTTTGCTCAGCTGGCAAAAACCCCTAGAGGACACTCATAGAACTCCCACCCCCATGTGCAGGCCTTGAGCTGGGTAAGGTACTAGTCACGGGCCAGATGTTCTTCGTCTTTGCCCAGGTCTTGTAGCATGCAGTATTGTAGACTTACGGCTTATGTCCTTGACCCAAAATTTTGTGTATAATTTGTAATAGTTGTAACTTTTTGTGTTTTCAAAAACTCTTCAAGGGCATTTTCATCAAACTTGTTTCTTGTGCCTTGTGGGTCCTTATCAGCGAGACCTAACTGCAAATCAGCATACTACGCAGGTTTTGCAACGTAGCTCCTACAAGACATGGTCGCTTACTCCATGTACTCCTGCCCGACACAGTCATTGTCTGAGAACCATCAGCCAGACCACACACGTGAGAGTGCCAGCTGGGAAGTGATAATAATTAGTATATTATATAAGATATATAGATATATATATATAATGATATAGAGAGAGAGAGAGAGAGAGAGAGAGAGGAGAGAGAGGAGAGAGCTGAGAGAGAGGCTCTAACAGTGCAGGCATCAAAGTACACATGATATTTCAATATAATGAATTAATGGTTTGTTCTGATATGACCATAGCCCATGCTAATCTGCTTGCTCGGCAGAATTACTAAAATTGAACGATACAGAGAAGATTAGCATGGGCTATGTACAGAGACGAAAAACCTAATAACAAACCTAATAAATCATTATATTGGAACATACAGTGTACTTTTGATGCGGCTGTCCTGTAAGAGACTCTGGATTAGTATATACAGTGTGGATCTACGTTTGATTGTGGGTTCTGCAAAATCTGTGAGATTGGTATCTATAATATAGATATAAAAAATATATATATATATATAAAAGAAAAAAGCTTGCTAATTTCCTTTAAATATGACCCTTACTTTAGAAAGGGTTTTACCCTCGTAGATATTAGGAAATGATTTGTGGTTTTTGCCAGTGCTAGTCAATGAAGGACTTAAATTTATTGATTGGTTGGGTGTTTATCAAAGGACATTTAAATGTGATAAACACCCAACCAATCAATAAATTTAAGTTCTGCTTTGACTAGCAATGGTAATACCCGGCCATAGAGCAGGTTTATATCAATCTTGTCTGTGATTGGCTGGAGACAATGATCTCATTAACATTAAGTTGCTTTGAATGACATCACACAAACATTTATCAAATATTTCATTTTGACTTTAGACTTTCAAGGTGAGTGCAGCTCCCACTTTCACTCTTCTAAATAATGTAAAATAATAATATAGACAGATAAATCACATTGAGAAAATGTTTATAGGTAGAAATCATGGGATTAGGTTTGATTGATTTATTATTATGTCTAATCCTGTGGTGGGTACATTGATGGGCCCATCTTATGGGCCATGTAAAGGTAAAAAATGTCAGTTTGTTAACTGGAAATGTGTATTTATTGATTCTATCCCTAATGTAGATCAGGAAAGCTCTGTGTATTAATCGGGTTCTTATACTGGGTGACAGGACACCCTGATGTGTATTGAGAGGGACAGAGATCTGGAAATATTGGTAGTCAATGAATTGTAACAGCCATTTTCACTTTTCCATGTTTTACAATACAAATTGTATATTGCTCTATTTACATAGTAATTACACTATAGTCCTGTAGTAAAACACACAGCTGGGCAGGAATTTTCTTTTCCAAATATGCATCAGTTTGAATCAATAGAAATATCATGGGTCTGTAAGGTATGGAAATGGCAGTTGATGACATCATGTGGCTGAGTGATTTCAATGTCCGTTGGAATGTTCCACTATCAGCTGCATAGGGGGGGACGCACAATATTTTTAGCAGTGAAATGATTTATTCTGAAAACAATATTGGGTGCAGAACGACAGATACGGTATGTAACCTATTCCTGTTACTTTTTAGGAGGATTTTAGTGGCTATTGGGAGTTTTAGTTCTGCTACATTTGATAATCCTAACAAGAGACACTGGATGCACGCCCCTAATGGCCATTTTACTGTATTAGTTCCTAGATTCTCACAATGGTAAAGTTATTTCTGCCTCCAGCTGCATCTTAGTCCCAATGCTTTGGTAAATGGGTTTTAGACCTGTTATTACTGTGATTGTGAGGGCAACTTCCATACCATAGATCAGTTTAAATAAGATTTTATTACAGACGCATGTAATTTATATAGTAAAATATAACTTTGATATAGTGTAATTAATTACCTTCATAAATAACGGTATTACCTCCTTTTATAAATGATATACATGTACCTATATGGTAATGCTTTATTATGTATGTTTTCATTTTTGGTAAAATTGCCTGTGAACCAATCCTAGTTCTTCCGACTGTTTTTTTTTTTCTTGTTGCATATTGTTCTAGAATATTGCAAAGTAAGAAATGTACAAGATCTGGTTTGCTCCTCTAGCAACAAGTCCTTTAATGAGAGATGGAGCCGATACATTTTGAAGAAGAAATTTAAGGTAAAGCCTTGATTATTAAAGGAAAGTTATACTTAGCTCCTCTCCGCTCCTCTTCTTTTTTCTAGGTTTTGTACCCAGGGTAAAAATTGAAAACCGCTAGGTCCTCACCCCTGGGCTCTTTTTAGTTACAGCGCTGCTGTTCTCCCTCTTCTTGATCCGTGATGTATCCAAAAGGAAGACAAACACATTCACTGGGGGCAAACTTGTATGTACCAGTGATCTGGACCTAGAGACAGTTCTGCTTCATTAACAGCCGTTTTAAGGTGACCTACCAATAGCACCGTGAGTACCACCAGCCAGCCAGCAGGACCAGCAGCGCCCATGCAACTACAGCAGACACCTACCACAGTGGAGAGGACTCCTCTGACTTATGAATTGTGTGCAGAGGGAAAGGACTCAGTAAGTCTAACACTGCATGGTACAACGCTGGGCATGAAGAACATCGGGCCCAGTGACTGTCCTTACCCAGCTCAGGTTTGGTACAGAACTAACAGCTTCAAGCCAACAAGTTGGATTATAGTTGTTTGGGATATAAACTATCAAGACCCTGGATTCCAATCTGCAGGATTTCAACCTTCCAGATTACCATTATGTGACTTTGAAAACGTCGACTTTCCTCGTGATGATTATTTTCTATATGGACTGATTAGAGATGGAGAGGAAACTGAAGCTCGCCAGACACTCTGCTTTGACTCAGGAAAACCGTGAGTTCTCAAATGATCATTTTTAATATTTAATGTTAAAGGTAATGTGAGTTTGCCTTCAAAGAAATACCATCAGGCTGATTTACCCAAAGCTGCTATCTCACTGGTTAAAAGTCCTGTTCGCAGTTCAATATCGCGTTCGCGATTGTGGGATTTGCCCACTACGGGATTTTAACGCCAGCTGTTTGCTGGCGTTTAAATCCTGCGCTAAAACGCGACATTGAACGGAGAGCGTCGGATGCGTGGGGGATTTTTGTGTAACCCGCGCATCC
>JAACNH010002219.1:0-44135 GCA_019447015.1 Hymenochirus boettgeri
TAGCATAACTGGTATAGCATACTGACATAAACACTATAAATACTATAAATATTAGGGGACATAGCATAACTGGTACAGCATACTGACATAAACACTATAAATATATGCTAGTTCCCCTAATATTTATATGGTTATGTCAGTATGCTATACCAGTTATGCTACGTCCCCTAATATTTATAGTGTTTTATGTCAGTATGCTGTACCAGTTTATGCTATGTCCCCTAATTTTATAGTATTATAGTGTTTATGCAGTTATGCTAACCAGTTTATGCTACGTCCCCTAATATTTATAGTTTTTTATGTCAGTATGCATACCAGTTATGCTAAGTTCCCCATATTTTATAGTGTGTTATGTCAGTATGCTATAACCAGTTATGCTACTCCCCTAATATTTATAGTGTTTATGTCAGTATGCTGTACCAGTTATGCTAGTCCCCTAATATTTATAGTATTTATAGTGTTTATGTCAGTATGCTATACCAGTTATGCTACGTCCCCTAATATTTAGTTTTATTGTCAGTATGCTATACCAGTTATGCTAAGTTCCCCATATATTTATATGATGTTTATGTCGTATGCTGTACCATTATGCTATGTCCCCTAATATTTATAGTATTTATAGTGTTTATGTCAGTATGCTATACCAGTTATGCTAAGTTCCCCTAATACTTATAGTGTTTATGTCAGTATGCTTATGAGGCTATTTCATCAGCCGATAGACATGGGTTAGGCGGAGGAGGTGGAGAACAGTGCAGGGAGTTGAATACTTTGAGAGCTGTTGGGGTTATGGGATTGGACAAAGCACCTCTGATCTGACAAAGAGCACTTTTAAATTCAAGAAAGTCGATATTTTTGTTACGTTGCGTTGCTCGGCTATACGAGATTGCCTTTCAAATTTTTAATCTGGTCCGTAGTCACGGTTGTGGGTTCTTGCATCTAGGCGATGGGTGGATAAGGGGCAACAGAGTCAGGGCATGGAAACAGTGTTATGGTAGTGGACACCTGCAAGGTTAGGGTCAGAGAAGGAGGGCATAGAGTTAAGTTTTGTAGAGGGATAGAGAGCGAATGGGGGTCGAGATTACGTAGGTCCCTGCATCTGACGTTGTGGTTGTTTGGGGTTACGGCTGGGACAGATGACACAAGATTAAATTTAGATGATGATCGGACAGAGGAAAAGAGAGTTGGAGACGTTAGATATGGAACAGAGATGGTAAAGACCAGATCCAGTGTATGCCCATTACAATGGGTCTGGGCAGAGAACCATTGGGTAAGGCAAAAAAAAAGTTTAGTGGCAGTAGAGGTGTTGGTATCGATGGGGATATTGAAATCCCCTAAGATCATTGAGGGATGTCAGTGGATAGAAAGTGGGACAACCAAGCAGAGAAGTGGTCACGAAAGTGGTGGTCGGGCCGGGTGGTCGATAAATAACCGCAAAACAATGAAAAAATCCCATTCCATGAATGTGACACCTATAATGCTTACTTATTCATTACGGTGGTCCGGATGTATAAAACCCCAGACCCTTCGCTCCTCTAAATAGCAAAATAAAACACCCCGAATTACAAATTTCAGGATATATGTCGGTGCCTCTTGGTGACCCAGGTGCAAAATGCCCAGGTCCGTCGCTCCAGACCAAATTCTACGAATACAACAAAAGAGAAACAACACTGCATCAACCAGGATGTACAAGAGGAATCCGGACACATAGATAGGTTAAATCACAGCTTATTTCAGTGCGCCTGACGCGTTTCAGACCACCTGGTACTTAATCATAGATAAATAACCGCAATCTCAGGGGTGTGGAGAGTAACCACGGATTGAGTGAAACTCAAAAGATAGATGGGAGAGGGCTGGTAAGTTGTGATGGGTTTGAAAGTACAGCGCTCAAGAATACCAACTCCCCCACCACATTTATTATCGGGCCTAGTGGTGGGGCTGAAGTCAGTAGCTGATTGGAGAATTCCTCTCTCTGCCCCTGGGGTTATGAATCAAAACACGCATGTCTGAGTCCAATGAGCTAGAGGATGGCAGTTACCGTAGGGATTTCTGTATTAAAATATTTTCTAGTGTCCCTAGAAATGACTTAGAAGGCAAGTTATCCACCACTTTTAATCAGCGACCTCTGGACTATAAGTTAGAAAAAATGTATTATAGACTGGAGTTACCCTTTAAAGTAAAGTTTTTAAAGTTGGCAAGATTTTCATTTTATTCAGATCCCTATAGCATAAAATATTATCAGTTTTTCTATCTATTGAACACTAGAAAAGTAACTATGTATGTTTAACTTTCTCTTTAGGTCATCAATTTTGATTGATATCATTCTTTTTCTTTTAAGCAGTGGCAACATGTTAGACAAGACTGTACACCAGGGAACATGCTCAATATACGTGTATAGAGGCTACAACATGATGACAGGTCCCGAGGAATCACGGACAGACATTTACTGTGAAATACCATAGAGCTTCACTCTGCCAATATAGCAAGGTGGCATTGAGCTTTTAACATTGTGAAGGGCGGGAAATGGAATGTATTTGGATTAACCTACTGGTTTCTGAAATATTATCAAACACATTCAGAATATATAATATAATATATATTTGTATATTGATCAACACCGGTGCCACCATCCGGCTCTAAACATCTCTCCAGATTTGTGTTATAAATCTTGAAAAGCAAAATTTCTACATACTGTAACTGTAACTATAGCAATTTAATGATATTGAGCAGACATTGTTTGTGGTCCTTATCAACATCCTTACAGCTAAAGATAGTGGATTTGAACTATCTAATGTGCAAAACGTTACACAACAAGAACACATAGGAGACAATGTATGTAACCAGTGCTGTAGCTGGCGATGGGCACCCTAAGCAAATACCCTGGGTGTCACACTTGAGGAAGCACCTAGATGTCCAAATCATGTTAGTTTAGCACAACAAATGCTCTTGTGTTTTTGGCAATTCCGGAGTGGTTGTGGTTTTTCTGAGAGGATCCAACTATTTCTATTCTACTTATGATTATCTCAGGTTCTGTCATGTTATAACCTTTAATAAATTACTTTTCCTTGTTATTTATGGATACGGTGGGCTATTTTCATCCGAGAAATGACAAAGTTGAGCTTATTTCATGGACCTCTTTATTCTTTTACATCAAAAAAAACTGGGTAAACATAGAAACATAGTTGTGGCAGCAGCGCGTTAGAGAGCAGAAAGTTAGGGAGCAGCGAACATGGCATTGAAGTGCAGCGGATGGAAGATTGGCTAAAAGGATGGGATGGTTATTGGGGTGGTCAGGACGAGGTAAGTGGGGTCAGGTTTAGGTGAAAGTGAAACGATTCAGTGTGTAACGGGAGTGGCTGGGAAACAGTCCCACCCCCCCTGCATTTAGTTAAGTAGGGTATCTTTTCTCAATTTACAAGGCGTTGCTAGCATTGCTTGGGGAAGATCAGGTAGGCATTTTAAAGGGCCTGTCCACCCCCAAAACTATAATCCCCCCACTATGGCCCCATCATGTAGTGTAGTTTAATCCTTACCTCAAACCCCAGCTCCATTAGGTTCTCCTGTAGTCCCCCCCCAAGTCCCATAAACTGCCCACCAGGAGGATAGCAGAGTCCATATACCTGGCCTCCGGGAGAAGTTTGGCATGCGTACTCCCCCTCCCTCCCTTCCCTCCCTCTCCCTCCCGATAGGATTCCCTCCCTAGTGTAAAACCCTTTTCACCAAAATTCCCCCTGTCCCCCCAGCCCCAACCGCTGATGTTAGTATATTAGAAAATGCCCGAACATTACTACCTTCCCTCTTGCCTCCGCGCACTGAGCTCCCGGCAGCCGGTCTGTGATTAGCTGCCGCTCAGCAAATCACAGACGCGACTGCTGGTCCCGCCCCTCTGCTTGCATTTACTTGCAAGCAGAGGGCCTGGCAGCGCGGCGGAGGCAAGAGGGAACGTAAGTAAAGTTTGGGGCATTTTCTAATAATACTAACTTAGCGATTGGGGCTGGGGGGACAGGGGGAACCTTGGTTGAGGAATTTTTTTTAAGGGTGGACATACCCTTTAAAGTATAGGGTTGGGGGTTTGTCACAGCATTTAGAAGGGGGTGGTCCAGTGGAAAAGTGGAAGGTAGGTCAAGGCCAAGTGGGGGTCAGGTGGCCTTTTCTCCCCTTTGCCATTCTTCGAAGCAGGGGGGCACTTCTAAGTACACTCATTGTGCCGGTGTGAGTTGTGGGAAGACAGAAGTAACAGTTATTGGACTAACAGATGTGGGCGGAGCAGCCCATTCCCATGGACCATCGGAGAAAGATGTTTATTGTATTAAATGGTTATTGGTTTATGGTTTAGGATTATGGAATGAAAAGCTGATATGTTTATATAATTTCAATAATAAGCTGTGGCCTTTTCAATCCAAGTAATGCATTGGTCTCTGTTTTTGGGGGTGAATGATGGGGGTGTGTGGCAGTTAATGGGAAGGTTGTTAAGGATGACGGTTTCAGTGCCATGCTCTGGATACCCAATGGCAGGGAATAGGCCCACACTTGGATGTGAGAAAGAAGTTATTTTGGATATACAAGAATGAACTTATTTGCTATATGTTAGTTAATACAGAGCAATGGAGGTTGAATAAAGACATACAACCTTCTAGTCCAACCTTTATTAGTCCCCAGACTAAGTAGCCACAGGAAAAGTAGGTTAAATAAGTAGAAATTGACCCCATATCAGCCAATGTTAGTAAGGCCTAATAGAAGGGTGATGAGTCCCAGAAGATATATAAATGTCAGGACTAAGGTGAGTATCACATAATTATACTGTCAGTGCGTTTCTTTTGGACCAGGAGAGCATCCTTAGAAAAGCTATAGTAATTTGTCAAAAATTCCTCGATCATGCTTACATTGCTCTTTCCTCCGATGTCAGTCCCGGCCCTCTGCTTGCATGAAACTGTAAGCAGGGTGCGGACCGGCAGCCGCTTCTGTGATTGGCAGCCAACACAGAGGCAGCCAATCACAGATGCGGTTCAGGCTGTTGTGAATGGGGGGAAAGAGGCAAGTAAGTATAGAAGGGGGAGTTGGGGGGGGGGGAAATAGCTATTGCAGTTGGGGTTGGGGGAGGGGAGCCCTACACTACAGAAAGGGGATTTACATTAGGGGGAGGAAGAGAGAAACGGGATGCAAAGGGAGGGAGATGGAGGGGGTGGGAGGGCTGCACTGAGCATGTGCAAATTCTCCCAGAGGAGAGACGGGAGGCAGAGCCCTATGTGGACCAGCCAGGCTCCTGGTGGTCAGTTTTTTTGACTTTGGAGGGACATTACAGGAGAACCATTGGAGCGGGGATGTAAGGTAAGGATTTTACTACACATACACAGTTGGGTCAGTAGAGTGTTAAATTATAGTTTTGGGGGTGGACATGCCCTTTAATTTCTTCTGTCAATTTTTTCTGGTGTACGTTGGACGATCAAGTTTATCCGCTAACATTCTGTATATGCAGTTGGGACTTATTAAGTTTCTTTTGCTAATAATTGATACACCCCTAATTCCTGCCATTTATGTTAAAGGGCATGTCCACCCCAAAACTATAATCCCCTACTACTGTAGTAAATAAAATCTACCTCACATCCCCCCCTCATATGGTTCTCCTGTAATCCCCCCCCCAAAGTCCCAAAACAATGCCCAGCAGGAGGATAACAGAGTCCATATAGGGCTCTGCCTCCGTCTCCCCTCTGGGAGAAGTTTGACATGCGCACTGCAGCCATCCTCCCCCTCCCTCCCGTTTGGACTCCCTCCCCTAGCTCAAAATACCTATAATATACTGTAGAGCTTCGTCCCCCAGCCCCAACCGACTTTTATTCCCAGAAACTTCCCCAAACATTACTTACCTTCCCTCTTTCCTCCGCCGTTCAGAACTACGGCGGCCGTGATTGGCTGCCTCTCAGTTTGTAAGTTTGTAAGAAGGGTGGACATACCCTAACTACAACACTACTACCCAGTACTAACACCAACATGTTTCTGCAAGAAAAAGATTTTACTCTTGCCACTGCTACATATTTTGCCGTACCAGCTTCTACGATTTTCTTGCAGACAGTAACCACCGGCGTGAGGCCAACGGTGACGAATGGTGTAATCACGCGTGTGTATTCGTTCAGTCGGCTTTGAAAAGTTATCCTATGGATCACTGAACGACGCCGACCGAATGCATACACACGTGTGATTATCGGCCAAAATGCCCATTTGTAGCACGTGTACCACGCTCGGGGGTCGCTCATTGGCAAGAAGTTCGTACGTGTGTAAGAAGCTTTACATACTGATCGTTGAAAATTGGTCCAACAATTTTCTGTTCCTTTACAGACAGGTTTGTTCATCTGACACTGACCAACATTTATTAAAGAGTGTGCACTTAGATATAGCCTCATAATATGTACAGATGAGGAAAAAACACAATATTACAACTTTAACTCTAAGGGGATCCTTGGTATGTAAAGCGTCTCACATGTGTTAGTTTATCTTTGAGCAGGAGACACCCATTTACTAATAGCAGCAAAATGGTTGTATTTATGATGTCACTTCCTCAGGAAACTGAAAACTCATGTAATGAGTTTGTGATCAACTTTTTTGATCTTATTTTCATTTCTTTTTTCGGCGGTGTGCAAAGTGAGGCCGGACATCTTTAGCAGAATTTTATGTGGGGAATAATGTGAGATTACTTATATTTACAGTAACTGTAGAATGTATATGTACATACTGTATCTCTATAAGGGCTGTTTAACCTGGGGTGATTTAATGGTATAGTCTCACCTAACAGTACATCTTAACTCAATGATTGATGACATTTCTCTTGTGTCCTCTAGGGTCTTTCCACAGGTTATAGAAGTTCCCAGGTCTCTGTCCTGAATGCTATAGAAGGCAGCACAGTCACCTTTCAATATAGCTACAAAATCCTCCACGAGAGAATCTATTCACTGGTGGTACAATTGGCATAACATGTAATAGGTAGGGGGATACAGTTTCCACAACTGACCAATATTTTGAGGGCAGGGTGACCAAAGTTGGTAACATTGATTTTATAGAGAGGCGATCAGTTAACATTCAGCTGACAGGGTAGAGATTTCAGACAGTGGATTTATTACTGTGAAGTTGTGTTTCAACTCAACCAGCCAATTTCTGAGTGGAACTTTTCTTAAAGGGAAATAAACCCAAAATACAAAGGCAGCTCCACAGACTCTATAACTGTCACTTTGTAAAACCATTTGTCCTAAGCTCTGAATTCAGCCTCTTAGTGTAGAAATCATTTATAGAACATTTCTGAGTACTGGCAATCTATGATGTCACGGCTGGCTTCTAGTGTTGCCTCTTCCTGGTGGTCCTGGACACACAAATTCCTTCTGCACATGCTAACTAGCTACATTGTGTTTGTTTCCCACCCCTTATGCTAAGCTGCATGTAACAGTTGAACTCAGAGTCCCCACCTGCAGTGTCTCCAGCCAATCATCAGAGATAGCAGTTGAATATTATTAGCAGATTTTCCTGCTCAGAGTGGGGGAAGGTGTTAACCCTTTATATGTATTAGGAAGCAACTGTAACCCTTTATATTGTGAGCATTTCTGCAGACTGTGTCTTTGTATGTGTTTATTTCTGCACTCTACCATTTACAGTATATTAGTGTGTGTATTGCTGCAATGTACATTTAGGGCACGGCCACACTGAACCACCTGAATCGCACAAGATTTACATGTGTTTGTGCTTGTGATTTTTCATTGTCATTATGAAAAGGCATGTGATTGCACAAAAAATGCAGTTACCAAATTGCTGACACATGTGTGAATCGCAGCGTTGCAAATTGGAAATTTGCAATCGCCTGAAAAACGTGCTTGTGTGGCTAGCCCTTAGAAGTGTAATGCAAGCTGCATTGATTTCAGTTTAGCCCTACAGCATGTATTTAATGCAATGGAACTTAGCAATTTCCTGGGGCTGTGGCCACATAAGTGCAATTGGACACTAGCAGAGCGCATGCAATACAGACAAAAAAACGGTGATCGCATGCACTCCAATAGCTACGGAAATGCATCGCATGTAGAGGGGTCGGTCTCATAGGCTATTACATCCCTGCACTCCCACTAGCACAATGGATCCAAACCGCAACACCAACGACACTAGTGGAAGCTAGCCCTAGTGTTTGGATCTTAAAGGGAAAGGTGGTAACCCCAGTAGAATTGAGCTGACCACATACAAGGTACATTATAAATACAAAACAGCTCAGAGCTGCAGGTGCCGCATATTGACGTGAACATGGTCTTAGCACAGCTCTGTGCAATGCATTTTAAAGGGGAATGTTGGAGCCTAGAAGTGTATTTGGAAGTAGTGTAAAGGCAAAGGCCACCTTTGCCTTTAAGACCCAAACACGTATAAATCTACATGTTGCAGCACTAAGTACCATTGCATTAAATACAAACTGTATCAGCCTGCACCATGCTTCTAAAGAAAATACTAACAATCTTTGTTTGTGTACATATATCAGGCCTATGTCTAAAGGTTTCTATGCTAAAATCCTATTGGTTGTGGAAACATTTGCACCATTTTTAAAGATAAGAACTTTTAAACTTAGGCCTGTATATGTGTTCGGGTCTTAAAGGCAAAGGTGGGAACCCTAGTTGGAAGAGTGATTTTCTTATGCAAAACTTCCCACGGGCAGCCTTCTGCTGCATTAATTTATAGAACAGGTTGCGTTCCTCTAACAGTGCCCTTTTATTGGCATTCCCTCCAATAATTCCTATTAATATGTACATTTATATAAATAACATGTGGCAGATCTGCAAATGGCATACCCTCCAACATTCAACTTTAATACATACAATTATAGAGCATGGTGAGTGCTGCAGGGGGAGGATAATAATGACCCTGATCTTAACACAGCTCTGTGCAATGCATTTCTCTGTGTAATGCATTTCTTAGCTTGTTTTATACAGACAGCTGAATCAAAAACACTGTTCTACCTCCAACATTCCCTTTAATAAGGTACACGATGAGAAATGCATTGCACAGAGCTGGTGCTAAGATCAGGTTCACTTCTCATCCTCCCCCTACAGTTCTGCACATGTGATTTCTATTAAAACACACTCTCCTATCCTCAAACATTCCCTTTAATAAGGGACACTGATGAGAAAAAGCATTGACCAGAGCTGGTGCTAAGATCAGGTTCACTTCTCTATCCTCCCCTACAGTTCTGCACCATGTGATTTCTATTAAAAACACACTCTTCCTATCCTCAAACATTCCCCTTAATAAGGTACACTGATGAGAAATGCATTGCACAGAGCTGGTGTAAGTTCAGGTTCACGTCTCTATCCTCCCCCACAGTTCTGCACCATGTGGTTCCTATAAAAACAACATCTTCTACCCTCCAACATTCCCTTTAAGAAGCTACACTTCCACTAATATTGCTACAGCGACAGAGCTAGAGACCCACTCGGCCCATATTTATAAAGGTGGGGTATGCCTTCTTTAGGATCGTTATGGCGATCATCAATTTATGATCACTATTGTAAATCTTGTAAATGTACGATAGCCAACGTAAATCTACGACCGCCCGTAGAATATCATTACGGTAGTTTATTATGGTATTGCCGTATCGCGGTATCAAAAGTTTTTAAATATGGCCCTCCATCACTTAAACAATACATTGCAGGTGAAACATACAAAGGTCTGTAACTGTGAATAGTGCAGGTTATTGCAAAACCTGCGTGCTACATGTTTCTGACCGACTTGTCCTTCCTCAAGTGCTTGAGTGGGGCTGAACATGTAGCACGCATGTTTTGCAATAAACGTACAATATTCACAGCTAAAGATTTCTTTGTATGTTTCACCGCAATTTATTGTTTATATATCTGATTTGGTGGAGTGAAAGCCGTAGGTGAGACATTATTTCAGATCCGGACACACTAGATACCCAGACCTATATACATCCACACTACAACACAGCTACTAGAAAGTGTTAATCAGCTGCACCACCAATTTGAATATTGATGATTTAATATATTCATACATCATAGGGGTTAACAGGTGGAAATGGAAATCACACTGGTGCTGACAATGTAATCAAGGTAAAGTACTGGCAGGCAAGGGATATGTCAGCTTCAGATTTGGGGAACAAAACAGAACCTAAAATTAGCTCATAGAGGTAAAGAAAATGCCCCTGAGTGGAATCTTCCATGCTGAAAAGGATGGGAGGGAACTACTTTCAACTTTAACTTTGATTTTTTGGGTTTAAATCTACTTAATGTGACTGGTAAG
The DNA here is from genome assembly GCA_019447015.1 of Hymenochirus boettgeri. Lineage (NCBI taxonomy): Eukaryota > Metazoa > Chordata > Amphibia > Anura > Pipidae > Hymenochirus > Hymenochirus boettgeri. Next base: position 10,270 of record JAACNH010002219.1, read on the forward strand.
TGGCTCCTAATCTAAAAATTATTTTATATTAAAAATCTTTTATATTTCATTTTTAACTGTTTATATCTTTTTTTACTGCACATTCATATTAGAGATGGCCTCTATATATTGGAAAGTTCAAAAACAGACCCATTAAAGTCAATGGGTGTCAAATAGTTTGAAAAGTTTAATGAAATACAATTAAAGTATCAATGGTAACTTAATGTAAATGGCTGTGGGACCTGGGAAATGGTCTGGGGAACATGTTCCAATATCCAGGACATTGGAAAAACAATTTTACTTTAACTGGCGCTATTTACGTGGCGCCTAGGTACCATGTACATTTTACTCGCGGATTCGATGCTCGCGTATAGGTTTTAATGGACACTTTACTCGCGGATTGTGCTCGCGTATAGGTTTTAATGGACACTTTACTCGCGGATTCGATGCTCGCGTTTGCGCCTAGATATCATGGCATTTTACTCCCGGATTCAATGCTGCGTTCGCGCCTAGATTTCATGGACATTTTACTCCCGGATTCGATGCTGCGTATAGGTTTTAATGGACACTTTACTCGCTGATTCGATGCTCGCGTATAGATATAATAGGCATTTTACTCGCACATTCGAACGGTCGAACATTCGATATTTATCCAAGTTCAAATATCGAAAATGCGGGTCCGGGATAGTTCGAGAAGTCCGAATTCATTTGAATTCGAATAGTTTGGCTCGAACTCGGGTTCGAGTTCTAGTCCATCTCTATTCATTATTTAGTTTCAAACAAATAACGTTCCCTCACAGAGTTTTGCCCACCCATATTTGTGGTCAACATTAATTTCCCATGTCACATTAATGTTGAGGTGTAAGTTTGGTATTGCTAATCAGTGGGTTATAATCATCTTTGACATATAATAATGTAAGAATTGTGAAAACATTGTGTATGCAAACAAAAAGTAATAGTACCTGTGCTCCGGGATCCCACCGATAGTCCCTTTTATCCACGGTGCTCATACGCCTTGTCCTAGCTATCTGCAAACAGCTTTATAAATCATAAATCCTGTCAATAGGGGCAGGCTACCAATGTCCAGATTAAAACTTCACATTCACTAACCAAGCACCCAAGGAAGTGGCGTATGTCCACGAAAAAGTATACATATATGGCCACGATGCCCCCATGTTCCCTAATGTTTATAGTGTTATGTCAGTATGCATACCAGTTATGCTACGTACCTAATATTTATAGTGTTATGCCAGTATGCTATACCAGTTATGCTAAGATTCCCTATTTATAGTGTTATGTCAGTATGCTATACACTTATGCTAAGTTCCCCTAATATTAGAGTATTATGTCAGTATGCTATACCAGTATGCTACATCCCAAATATTATAGTGTTTATGTCAGTATGCTATACCAGTTTTGTTAGTCCCCTAATATTTATAGTGTTTATATCAGTATGCTATACCACTTATGCTAAGATCCCCTAATATTTATAGTCTTTATTCAGTATGCTATACCACTTATGTACGTCCCCTAATATCATAGCTCTTATGTCAGTATGCTATACCAGTTATGCTATGTCCCCTAATTATTATAGCGTTTATGTCTGTATGCTATAACAGTTATGCTACGTCCCCTAATATTTATAGTTTATTGTCAGTATGATATACCAGTTATGCTAAGTTCCCCTATATTTATAGTGTTATGTCAGTATGCTAACCAGTTATGTAACGTCCCCTAATATTATATGTTTTATGTCGTATGCTGTACCAGTTATGCTATGTCCCCTATATTATAGTATTTATAGTGTTTATGTCAGTATGCTATACCAGTTATGCTAAGTTCCCCAATATTTATAGTGTTTTGTCAGTATGCTATACCAGTTATGCTACGCCCCTAATATTTATAGTGTTTTGTCAGTATGCTGTACCAGTATGCTAGTTCCCCTAATATTATAGTATTTATAGTGTTTATGTCAGTATGCTATACCAGTTATGCTACGTCCCCTAATATTTATAGTTTTTTGTCAGTATGCTATACCAGTTATGCTAAGTTCCCCATATATTATAGTGTTTATGTCAGTATGCTATACCAGTTATGCTAGTCCCCTAATATTTATAGTGTTTATGTCAGTATGCTGTACCAGTTATGCTATGTCCCTCAATATTTATAGTATTTATATTGTTATGTCAGTATGCTATACCAGTTGCTACGTCCCCTAATATTTATAGTTTTATTGTCAGTATGCTATACCAGTTATGCTAAGTTCCCCATATATTTATAGTGTTTATGTCAGTATGCTGTACCAGTTATGCTATGTCCCCTAATATTATAGTATTTATAGTGTTATGTCAGTATGCTATACCAGTTATGCTAAGTTTCCCTAATACTTATAGTGTTTATGTCAGTATGCTTATGAGGCTATTTCATCAGCCGATAGACATGGGGTAGGCGGAGGAGGTGGGGAACAGTGCAGGGAGTTGAATACTTTGAAGAGCTGTTTGGGGTTATGGGATTGGACAAAGCACCTTGATCTGACAAAGAGCACTTTTAAATTCAAGAAAGTCGATATTTTTGTTACTGTTGCGTTGCTCGGTATACGAGATTGCCTTTCAAATTTTTAATCTGGTCCGTAAGTCACGGGTGGGGTTCTTGCATCTAAGGCGATGGGTGGATAAGGGAGCAACAGAGTCAAGGCATTGGAAACAGTGTTATGGTAGTGGACACCTGCAAGGTTAGGGTCAGAGAAGGAGGGCATTAGAGTTAAGTTTTTGGAGAGGGATAGAGAGCGAATGGGGGTCGAGAATACGTAGGTCCCTGCATCTGACGTTTGGTTGTTTGGGTTACGGCTGGGACAGATGACACAAGATTAAATTTGAGATGATGATCGGAACAGAGAAAAAGAGAGTTGGAGACGTTAGATATGGAACAGAGTGGGTAAAGACCAGATCCAGTGTATGCCCATTACAATGGGTCTGGGCGAGAAACCATTGGGTAAGGCAAAAAAAAAGTTTAGTGGCAGGTAGAGTGTTGGTATCGATGGGGATATTGAAATCCCCTAAGATCATTGAGGGGATGTCAGTGGAAGAGGGGACAACCAAGCAGAGAAATGGTCAACGAAAGTGGGGGTCGGGCGGGTGGTCGATAAATAACCGCAAAACAATGAAAAAATCCCATTCATGAATGTGACACCTATAATGCTTACTATTCATTACGGTGGTCCGGATGTATAAAACCCCAGACCCTTCGCTCCTCTAAATAGCAAAATAAAACACCCCGAATTACAAAATTTTCAGGATATATGTTCGGTGCCTCTTGGTGACCCAGGTGCAAAATGCCCAGGTCCGTCGCTCCAGACCAAATCTACGAATACAACAAAAGAGAAACAACACTGCATCAACCAGGATGTACAGAGAATCCGGACACATAGATAGGTTAACTCACAGCTTTATTCAGTGCGCCTGACGCGTTTCTAGACCACCTGGTACTTAATCATAGATAAAAACCGCAATCTGCAGGGGTGTGGGAGAGTAAACACGGATTGAGTGAAACTCAAAAGATAGATGGGAGAGGGCTGGTAAGGGGGTGAGTGTGATGGGTTTGAAAGTACAGCGCTCAGAGAGAAGAATACCAACTCCCCCACCACATTTATTATCGGGCCTAGTGGTGGGCTGAAGTGAAGGCTACCATATGAGAGCGCAGCGGGTGAGACAGAGTCAGAGGGTGACACTATTTATAGTGTTCATGTCAGTATGCTATACCAGTTATGCTAAGTTCCCCTAATATTTATAGTGTTTATATCAGTATGCTATACCAGTTATGCTAAGTTCCCCTAATATTTATAGTGTTTATGTCAGTATGCTATACCAGTTATGCTAAGTTCCCAATATTTATAGTGTTTTGTCAGTATGCTATACCAGTTATGGTAAGTTCCCCTATATTTATAGTGTTTATGTCAGTATGCTATACCAGTTATGCTAAGTTCCCTTAATATTAGTGTTTATGTCAGTATGCTTACCAGTTATGCTATGTCCCTAATATTATAGTGTTTATGTCAGTATGCTATACCAGTTATGCTAAGTGTCCCCATATATTATAGTGTTTGTGTCAGTATGTAAACCAGTTATGCTACGTCCCCTAATATTTATGTGCTTATGTAGTATTGCTATACCAGTTATGCTACATCCCCTAATATTTATAATATTTATGCCAGTATGCTATACCAGTTATGCTAAGTTCCCCTAATATTATAGTGTTTATGTCAGTAAGCTATACCAGTTATGCTACACCCCCTAATATTTATAGCTTTTATGTCAGTATGCTATACCAGTTACACTATGTCCCCCTAATATTTAGTGTTTGTCAGTATGCTATACCGTTATGCAGCGTCTCCTAATATATATAGTTTTTATGTCAGTATGCTATACCAGTTATGCTAAGTTCCCATAATTTATAGGTGTATGTCAGTATGCTATACCAGTTATGCTACGTCCCTTAATATTTATAGTGTTTGTCAGTATGCTATACCAGTTATGCTACGTCCCCTAATATTTATAGTGTTTATGTCAGTATGCTATACCAGTTATGCTAAGTTCCCTTAATATTTAGTGTTTATGTCAGTATGCTATACCAGTTAGCTATGTCCCTAATATTTATGTGTTTATGTCAGTATGCTATAACAGTTATGCTAAGTTCCCCATATATTTATAGTGTTTGTGTCAGTATGCTAAACCAGTTATGCTACGTCCCAATATTTATAGTGCTTATGTCAGTATGCTAACCAGTTATGCTACATCCCCTAATATTTATAATATTTATGCCAGTATGCTATACCAGTTATGCTAAGTTCCCCTAATATTTATAGTGTTTATGTCCGTAAGCTATACCAGTTATGCTACACCCCCTAATATTTATAGCTTTTATCTCAGTATGCTATACCAGTTACCCTATGTCCCCCTAATATTTAGTGTTTGTCAGATTGCTATACCAGTGATGCAGCGTCTCCTAATATATAGTTTTATGTCAGTATGCTATACCAGTATGCTAAGTTCCCATATATTATAGTGTTTATGTAGTATGCTATACCAGTTATGCTACGTCCCTTAATTATTATAGTGTTTGTCAGTATGCTATACCAGTTATGCTACATCCCCTAATATTTATAGGTTTATGTCAGTGCTATACCAGTTATGCTAAGTTCCCCTAATATTATAGTGTTTATGTCAGTATGCTATACCAGTTATGCTAAGTTCTTAATATTTAGTGTTATGTCAGTATGCTATCCAGTTATGCTATGTCCCCTAATATTTATAGTGTTTATGTCAGTATGCTATACCAGTTATGCTAAGTTCCCCATATATTTATAGTGTTTGTGTCAGTATGCTAAACCAGTTATGCTACGTCCCCTAATATTTATAGTGCTTATGTCAGTATGCTATACCAGTTATGCTACATCCCCTAATATTATAATATTTATGCCAGTATGCTATACCAGTTATGCTAAGTTCCCCTAATATTATAGTGTTTATGTCAGTAAGCTATACAGTTATGCTACACCCCCTATATTTATAGCTTATGTCAGTATGCTATACCAGTTACACTATGTCCCCTAATATTTAGTGTTTGTCAGTATGCTATACCAGTTATGCAGCGTCTCCTAATATATATAGTTTTTAGTCAGTATGCTATACCAGTTATGCTAAGTTCCCCATATATTATAGTGTTATGTCAGTATGCTTATACAGTTATCTGTAAGTCCCTTATATTTTATAGTGTTTGTCAGTATGCTATACCAGTTATGCTACGTCCCCTAATATTTATAGTGTTTATGTCAGTTGCTATACCAGTTATGTAAGTTCCCTTAATGTTTATATTGTTTTTGTCAGTATGCTTACTAGTTATGCTCGTTCCCTAATATTTATAGTGTTTATGTCAGTAAGCTATAACAGTTATGCTATGTCCCCTAATATTTATATAATTATGCCAGTATGCATACCCAGTTATGCTAAGTTCCCCTAATATTTATAGTGTTTGTCAGTATGCTATACCCGTTATGCTAAGTTACCCTAATATTTATAGTGTTTAGTCAGTATGTTATACCATTTATGCTACATTCCCTAATATTATAGTGTTTATGTCAGTATGCTATACCAGTTATGCTAAGTTCCCCTAATATTTATATTGTTTTTGTCAGTATGTTAATACCAGTATGCTACGCTCCTAATATTTATAGTGTTTACGTCAGTATGCTATACCAGTTATGCTAAGTTCCCCATATATTTATACAGGGTTATTCATAAAAGTTCTTATTTTTTTAAATGGTGCTATTTTGTCCCAGCCAATCAGATGTATCTTTCAAATGTTAAATAAATTTGATTGCTTGGGGCAAAATTGGCACCAGAACTTTTATTGAATCTCCCTGATAGTGTTTATGTCAGTATGCTATACCAGTTATGCTACATCACCTAATATTTATAGTGTTTATGTCAGTATGCTATACCAGTTATGCTAGGTTCCCCTAATATTTATATTGTTTTTGTCAGTAGGCCATACTAGTTATGCTACGTCCCCTAATATTTATAGTCTTTATGCCAGTATGCTATACCAGTTATGCTACGTCCCCTAATATTTTTAGTGTTTATGTCACCATGGCAGCATCTCACCAAAATGGGTTAATCCCCTGTAGGTAGCTGGACAGGAAGTTAAAAATAACAAAGGTATTAAGGTACCCTCCCCTAAACATACCTTGTCTTTTTTCCTTTCTGTCCATGGACGCTACAGGAGGTTTTCCAGGCAGCTTACCGGCCATCGCGGCTTTTGTTTTTCCAGCTCAGGTCTCTCGCCCACTCTCTCGCTGATGCTCCCCGGTGTCGCCTCCTTCTTGGAGTGCCTAGGGGAAGGAATGCCCTTGGTGACCGGGCGGTAGGGGCTGTCCGTGCTTGGACGCACGTGGTTCCCCTTGCAAGATGGCGCGCACCTGTGACGTCAGCGTGCCGGCAGCCTATTGGATCCCGGCTTCTCCTTCGGTCCTTGCAGCAGCGGGAGGAGGAGTTTCTAGTTGCCGATCTCCCATTGGTTGGGAAGTGGATTGTGATTGGTTGCCCCCTCGGGGGGGCGGGACTTAGCACAGTTTAACCTGGGGTTTTTGGCGCGCTCTCTCCCTCTTCCTCTCAGCTGTGTTTGTAGCTGTATTCGGCTGTTCCACTTGCCTGAAGTCTCTGATGTTCTTCTGGGAGGTAAGGCATTTCTTTGGGGTTTTTGTGCAGCAGCATGGGAGCATTCATGTATGCTTAGCTGGATTTTTTATAATTTTCTTTTTTCAGCATTTGGTGTGTCCTCCAGTATAGAGTGGATGCTGCAGTTTCTAGGTAGGCCCGGAGAACTACGCTGCCGGTAGAAGATGCAGCAATTTTCAAAGACCCGATGGATGAGCGAATGGAATTTTCCTTGAGAAAAGCTTATGTAGCAGCTGGAGCTTCCTGCAGGCCTGCCATGGTGATGACATCGGTGTCCAGGGCCATGAAGCTTTGGATCCAACGGATGGAAGGCCAGGAAAAGAGGCCAACAGGTCGGCCACCTGGAAGACGGGAAAGCAACCAGTGAATTCCCAGAGAAACAACACCTTCTCTGGAGGCCAATCCTCCCAACAATAGGGGTACGACGGCCCAGGTGGAGAAGGTGGGAGGAAGGTTATCCATTTTCTCCAAGGTCTGGGCCACAAATATCACGGACTCCTGGGTGTTGAGAATATTGCAACAGGGTTACAGGATCCAGTTCCAGTCATACCCCAGAAAGCATCTATTTCTTCCATTCAGACGCCCGTCCTCCCAGGAGGAATTGAGTCTTATTCGGGATTATGTGTCCCAGCTACTGATGAAGGAGGCCATTGAACCTGTGCCGATAACAGAACGTCGAAAAGGCTTCTATTCGAGACTTTTTCTTGTAAAGAAGGCCTAAGAAATTTAAACAGATATGTCGAAAGTCAGAGGTTCAAAATGGAATCTCTGGCCTCGATCATTCAGGCGGTGTACAAGGATGCATGGCTAGTCAGTATCGACTTAAAAGACGCATACCTGCATGTACCGATCCACCCAAATTGCAGAAAATTCCTATGCTTTGCAGTCGAGGGGAAACATTTCCAGTTTACAAGTCTGCCGTTCGGCCTGTCACAATCACCGAGAATATTTACCAATGTATTGATAACATTGGTGGTGGAGATCAGGAAAAAAGGGATAGAGATTTACCATTACCTGGACGATATTCTGATCGTGGCCAGAGCGAGTCAAAAGGTGGCAAAGCATACCAAGATTGTAATTCAGATCCTCGAGGAACATGGGTGGATTATCAATATAGAAAAAAGCAACTTGATACCCAGTCAGGAATTGGTATATCTTGGAGCTTTGTTCCAAACCAGTCAAAACATAGTAAAATTACCACCCATACGACAGCGAAAAATCATAGAGACTGTACAAGATCTTATTCAAAGAACGCAGGTGACGGTGCGCTTAATAATGAAGGTGCTGGGACTCATGGCAGCAACAGTCTTTCTTATCAGGTGGTCCAGGTGGCACATGAGATCTCTGCAGCATTTTCTCTTGTCCAGGGTGAAAATACCACACCAGAATATGAACAGAGTAATGTGTATTCCAACAGAAATATTACAGGGCCTCGAATCGTGGTGCAGGCAGGAGAATCTGGAAAAAGGGTTTCCACTAGATCAACCAGAAGTCCTGTCCATCACGACAGATGCCTCAGCAACCGGCTGGGGAGCTCTTCTTCTAGACACCTTTACTCAAGGTCACTGGCACAGAGAAGGGGAGTCTTCAAATCTGTTGGAACTGAGAGCAGTCAGAATGGCTCTACAAAAATTTCAAGATGTGGTCAGGGGCCGGCATGTCCTCATAAGGAGCGACAATACGACTACAGTAACTTATATTCGAAAGCAGGGGGGCACAAAAAGCAGAGTGCTTCTCGAGGAGGTGGACAAGGTCTTCTGGTGGTCAGAAGAGAATCTGCAATATATAACAGCTCTCCACCTGGCAGGAAGAGACAATCTTCAGGCAGATTATCTCAGCCAGCAAGAAATTCAGCCAGGGGAATGGAGCCTACATCCTCGAGCGTTTGAGATGTTGGTAGAACGTTGGGGTCAACCGACAATAGACCTCATGGCAACCCACAGGAACAAGAAGTGTCAGCATTTCTTCAGTCACCTCCCCTTTCCTGAGGCATTGGCGGTGGATGCCCTTAAACAGGAGTGGGACTCAAGTCTTCTATATATCTTACAATAAATTGATGTCTCTGTTGCACAGCCGATCACTATATACTGCTGTTTGACGCCACTAGTCTTGGCGGTGCTCTAAGTATATAAAACTAATAAATCTCCCAGACTGAGGGTACTAGTGTCCCCCTATATAAAGTATACTTAAATAGAGCACAACACTGTAAAGCAGTTAAAAATGAATTTATTTAGCCATAAAACCAAACCTCACAAACAATGCAAGTTAATCCCATATAGCCCCCTTCCCCACCTTCCTCAACATTTGGGGCGTCCCCCATAACTAACTGTATTCCCCTCTAAGCACAACCGTGTATCACAATAAGATTAGAAGCAGCTAATTGTAACATACAATGTGTTAGCCGATGTTAACAAGATATCCAATTGGAGATACAATGAAATGTTTTAACCCCAGCTAGTCTGTACCACTGCATCTATATGCTGCTAAGTGAACAGAAAAGTAGCGTAACTGTTCGTTGTAGAAATACAATTGTCCCGCACTCTCTTGCAGATATTCCCCACTATAATGCCTGTATTGTATGACAATATCCCTAAACTGCCAAAAGATGAAAAGGGAAAATGGAAATAATACAGTTACCACTCCATGTGTTGAATCCCCCGGGTTTGTACCATCCTCCGGCGGGACTTCGACTCCCGGACAACTCTCGAGACACGTAGATCACCGTCTCTCCCCACTTGTGTGGCGTCCTTCTCCCGGCCTCTGCATCGGCGCCGACTTCACCCGCCAGAGTAGGTGGTCCCGCACAGGGGATCCTGGAGTGCTGGTGTATCAAACAAAGGCTATTGCAGGCTGGATAATTACAAACTAAGCAGTTATAAACTTCTATGGTGTGATATCAAGTTGTGCTGAGGGGATCACCGACGTGCGTTTCCCCCATTTGATTAATTGCACATGTGGGCTTCCACAGGGTGCAACGTCACTATAATGACTCTTTGACAGCCTGTCACTCAGATTTTGTGCTCTTTTGGCCCTAAGAGTTGGAAACTGTCCCACCTTGGCACCTATTTCCACATCCTCTGACAGTAAGTACCAATGTTTAGACCACTCCTGATTATATGGAGATGTTAGCCTTATTTTCCTACTTTCGCCCATATTTTGGGCTTTTTTGGGACCAAATAGGAGGTGGTCCTGAGTTGTCATTTGGGCTCTATCCCTACCCTTCTTAATACCTTTATGGCTATAACCCCTCTTGCTTAGTCTTTCCCCCAGTTCATTTGCTTGCTTTTGAAAAGATAAATTATCCGAACAGTTCCTTCTTACCCGAAGGAACTGTCCCACCGGTATGGCTTTTTTAGTATTGTCTGAGTGGTGGCTTTTAGCATGCAAGAGGGAATTCACAGATGCCGGTTTCCTATATGTGGAGGTCTTTAATTTGCCCTCGTCTTTCCAAATATTTAAGTCCAGGAAGGTAATCTCTTCCTTCCCGATTTCATACGTTAAGCGGATGTTCCTATCATTTTTATTGAGCTTACTGATGAAACTCTCCAATTCTACCATAGATCCTCCCCAAAGCAGGAGAATGTCATCTATGTATCGGATCCACATCAATATATGTTCCTCAACACCCAGACCTGTTGCTATTTCTGGGACCTCTAAGTGTTCCTACATACCTAGGTGGAGGCACACGTATGAGGGCGCACAAGCCGCCCCCATCGCCGTGCCTCTCACTTGTTTGTAGTACTTGTTATTGAACACAAATATGTTGTTATTTAAGACAAACTCCAGGAGAGTAAGTACAAACCTAGTTTGCTTTTCTCCTTTATTCCCCACGGATTCCAAGAAGTGTTTGCACGCTTGGATACCTACTTCATGGGGTATAGAGGAGTATAGCCCCTCCACATCTAGGGCCACTAATAACGTGGATTCTTCCACCTGGACATCTTTAATCTTCCTCAATACATCAGTGGTATCTAAAACAAAGGAGCTAAGACTTTTAACAAAGAGCTGTAGTACAGCATCAACAAATATACTTATGTTTTGTGTCGGTCCCCCCAGTCCTGACACAATTGGACGTCCCGGGGGAAATCGACACTTCTTGTAGACTTTGGGAATTGTATAGAAAGTTGGCAGGCTTGCATATTTTATGAACAGGAAGTCCCGGTTCACTTCACTAATCACACTCTCCCCACATCCCTGGAATAAGATTAGCCACAATTTCCTTTGGATATCCTTTAAAGGATTTCCTGGTAACAGCTTATACTGATATTTTGGAGGAACATGGAGGAAAAAAACCCATGTTCAAATTCATAGGCATACAAACAGTATATTTGGGAATAAGGGGAGGAAACCTGGATAAAAAACTCCTTCAAACGGAGAGTAGATGGATCTTTACCTTAAAAACTCTTACACCTAGGGGGCTCAATGATGAGCTCTCATATGCGAGCTTTCTCTAAGTCTAGATGGGACCTGCCAGAGAGTCCTTGGGTTAGGTTGGAAAAAGGAATAAAGTCCAGCCTTACAATTGAGAGCGTAAAGTATTTAAAGCCTCATACAAAAATAAAGAGGCATCATCGGGTATTAAGTGTAGAACAGAACACATTGTATAGTAATAGGATATTGCTAATGCATTCGCATATCATAGATATAAGCCTTTCCCTGTAAATATCCTCTCTACTATGTAGTGCAGGAGAAACAGATTCCAATTTAAGGTTACTGAACCTCTCCACCACACGGAGTGTCTTATTAGACACTATCACTTTAAATTCTGTCTATATAAGTAGAGGAAATAATGAGTGACGTTGCACCCTGTGGAAGCCCACATGTGCAATTAATCAAATGGGGGAAACGCACGTCGGTGATCCCCTCAGCACAACTTGATATCACACCATAGAAGTTTATAACTGCTTAGTTTGTAATTATCCAGCCTGCAATAGCCTTTGTTTGATACACCAGCACTCCAGGATCCCCTGTGCGGGACCACCTACTCTGGCGGGTGAAGTCGGCGCCGATGCAGAGGCCGGGAGAAGGACGCCACACAAGTGGGGAGAGACGGTGATCTACGTGTCTCGAGAGTTGTCCGGGAGTCGAAGTCCCGCCGGAGGATGGTACAAACCCGGGGGATTCAACACATGGAGTGGTAACTGTATTATTTCCATTTTCCCTTTTCATCTTTTGGCAGTTTAGGGATATTGTCATACAATACAGGCATTATAGTGGGGAATATCTGCAAGAGAGTGCGGGACAATTGTATTTCTACAACGAACAGTTACGCTACTTTTCTGTTCACTTAGCAGCATATAGATGCAGTGGTACAGACTAGCTGGGGTTAAAACGTTTCATTGTATCTCCAATTGGATATCTTGTTAACATCGGCTAACACATTGTATGTAACAATTAGCTGCTAATCTTATTGTGATACACGGTTGAGGGGAATATAGTTACTTACGGGGGATGCCCCAATGTTGAGGAAGGTGAGGAAGGGGGGTATATGGGATTAACTTGCATTGTTTGTGAGGTTTGGTTTTATGGCTAAATAAATTCATTTTTAACTGCTTTACAGTGTTGTGCTCTATTTAAGTATACTTTATAATATATATATACTTCTATGTATCTTTCCACCAATACCTCTGATATGGAGAGTACTTCAAAAAATTCAAGCCCAGGGAGCGGAGGTGATCGCATTTTTACCGAATTGGCCAAGGAGACCATGGTACCCTCTGCTTCTAACCTTGGCAACCGAGCCTCCGATGGAGTTAGGAGGGATACCTTATCTCTTGACTCAAGGCCCGATAGAATACCAGGACTACAACAATCTGAGGTTAGCGGCCTGGAAGTTGAGAGGGAGAATTTGAGGGGTGTTGGCTTCCAGGAAGAAATGATAGAAATCCTGCTTAGGTCCAGAAAAGCCTCAACCTCTGAAAAATACTATAAGATATGGAATCTTAAAGAAAATTTCTTACCACTGCAGTCCTCTCCAGCCAAGATAGTAAAATTCTTGTATTCCAGGTTTAAAAAGGACTTTGAGGGGCCAAGTATTAGTACTTTGAGGGGCCAAGTCTCAGCTCTTACGGCCATCTGAGGTACGAATTGGGCAGACGAACCCTTAGTGCGGAGATTCTTTGCAGCCATGATAAGGACAAGACCAAAATCTTTTTCCAAACCTCCACCTTGGAATTTACCTCTAGTGCTTCAAGCTCTAACAGAATCTCCCTTTGAGCCTTTGGAGAAGACTTCCTTGTGGTTGTTGACCCTTAAGCTGGTGTTTCTAACAGCAATAACTTCAGCTTGTCGAGTGGGAGAAATTGGAGCACTGTCGGTTAAACAACCTCACATACAATTTTATGACGACAGGGTTTCAGAATTCCATCTTGACTTAGAGATTGTCCTGCCTTCATTCTATCCTAGTCCAAAAACCAAGAAAGAAAGAATGTGGCATTATCTAGACCTAGTCCGGTCTCTAAAAATTTATATTGAAAGAACAGAGACTTTCAGGAAGACTAATCACCTCTTTGTGGTTCCAGGGGGTTATCGAAAAGGCCAGGCCCCAAGTAAGAAGACCATATGTAGTTGGATCGTCACCTGTATCAGGAGAGCTTATCAAGTAAGAGGCTTAAAGATCCCAGAGGGGTTAAAAGCACATTCAACTAGAGCGATATCATGTTCCTGGGCGGCCGAAGCCAGGGCGCCGAAAGACCTCATCTGCAAGACGGCAAGGTGGTCATCTATTAGGACGTTTGTTCGCCATTATAAAATGGATGTGTTGGCTAAAGAAGATATGAAGTTTGGACGTAAAGTCCTTCAGTCTGTATTAGCAGATACTAAATAAATTGTGTGTTTAAGCATACTTTTTGCCCTCCCATTATTTGAGCTTTGGTATATCCCATTTTGGTGAGATGCTGCCATGGTGACTTGGGGAAAACACAAAAACAATTCATACTCACCGAGATTTCGGTTTCCCAGTCACTTTCATGGCAGCAGTCACCAAAATGCCCTTCCCTTCAAGTTTTTAGTTGGTTCTAGGAATACGGCATGTTAAGCTTGGGAAAGAAGACAAGGTATGTTTAGGGGAGGGTACCTTTATACCTTTGTTCTTTTTAACTTCCTGTCCAGGTACCTACAGGGGATTAACCTATTTTGGTGACTGCTGCCATGAAAATGACTGGGAAACCGAAATCTCGGTGAGTATGAATTAATTTTGTGTATTATAGTGTTTATGTCAGTATGCTATACCAGTTATGCTATTTCCCCTAATATTTATAGTGTTTGTCAGTATGCTATACCAGTTACACTACGTCCCCTAATATTTATAGTGTTTATGTCAGTATGCTATACCAGTTATGCTATTTCCCCTAATATTTATATTGTTTTTGTCAGTATGCTATACCAGTTATGCTACGTCCCCTAATATTTATAGTGTTTATGTCAGTATGCTATACCAGTTACACTACGTCCCCTAATATTTATAGTGTTTATGTCAGTATGCTATACCAGTTATGCTAAGTTCCCCTAATATTTATAGTGTTTGTCAGTATGCTATACCAGTTATGCTATTTCCCCTAATATTTATAGTGTTTATGTCAGTATGCTATACCAGTTATGCTATTTCCCCTAATATTTATAGTGTTTGTCAGTATGCTATACCAGTTATACTATGTCCCTTAATATTTATAGTGTTTATGTCAGTATGCTATACCAGTTATGCTAAGTTCCCCTAATATTTGTAGTGATTGTAGCATAACTGGTATAAGCCATACTGACATAAACACTATCAGGGGAGTTCAATAAAGTTCGGGGGTGCCAATTTTGCCCAAGCAATCAAATTTTATTTAACATTTGAAAGATAACACTGATTGGCCTGGACAAATTAGCACCATTTTAAAAAATAAGAACTTATTGAATAACCCTGTAAAATTATGGGGAAAACTTAGCATAACTGTATAGCTACTGACGTAAACCTAATAAATATTAGTCTACGTGCATTACCTGGTATAACATACTGAACAAAAACAATATACATCTTAGGGGAAACTTAGCATAAACCTGGTATAAAGATACGACATAAACACTATAAATATTGGGAATTTAGCATAATGGTATAAACATATTACTGACATAACACTATAAATATTAGGGTAACTTAGGCATAACTGGTAATAGCATACTGACAAACACGATAAATCTTAGGGGAACTTAGCATAACTGGTAGAGCATCCACTTGGCATAAATTATATACATATTGGGGACATAGCATAACTGGGTATAGCTTACTGACATAAAAACACAACTATAATATTTAGTAACGTAGCAATACCTCGATAGCAAACTGACAAAAACAAGATAAACATTAAGGGAAACTTAGCTAACTGGTATAGCCATACTGGACATAACAACTAAATATTCGGGACGTAGCAACTAGTATAGCTCATCTGACAAAAAAACTATAAATATTAGGGGAACCGTAGTCATAAGGGTTAGCCTATACTGACATAAACACTATAAAATAGTGAACTTGAGCATATAACGGTATGCATACTGACATAAAAACTATTATCTTAGGAGAGTCATTAATTCTGGGTGCCAATAGCAATCATTTGATTCACCATCTAAATAAATATAGGCGGGACAATACACTTTAAAAATAAGATTTGATACCAGACTAATATTGGATAGCAATGTGTAGGCTTGACGAAAAACATAAATATTACGGAGATGTAGCATAATGGTTATGCTATGACAAATAAACCTATAAATATTTAGGGGAACTAGCATAACGGGTATAGCATATGGCATAATATATAAATATTAGGGAGATGTAGCATAAACTGGTTTAACATACTGCATAAACACTATAAATATTAGGTGCTGTAGCATAACTGGTATATAGCATACTGACAAAACACACTCATAATATCAGGGAATTAGCATAACTGTATTCGCATACTGACAAAATTACTATAAATATTAGGGGACTAGCATAACTGGTATAGCTACTGACATAAACAACTAATATTAAGGGACGTAGCATAAAACTGTATAGCCATACTGCACATAAACAATATAAAATATAAGGTGAACTTAGCATAACTTTGTATAGGCATCTGACAAAACACTATAAATATTAGGGATGAGCATAACTGGTTATAGCCTACTGACAACACTATTAAATATTAAGGGCGTAGCATAAACTGTATAGCATAATGAACATAAACACTATAAATTATATGGGAGACTTAGCATAAACTGGTATAGCATACTGACATAAAAACTAATAATAGGAGACGCTGCGCATACTGGTATAGCATAATGACAAACACTAAATATTAGGGGGACATCGTGTAACCTGGATAGCATAGAGATAAAGCTTTAATATTAGGGGGTGTTAAGCATAACTTGTATAACTTACTGACATAAACACTATAAATATTAGGGTCGCATAAACTGTAGCATACTGATAATATAAGGGTGTTACATACTGGGCATATACTAACACTATATATTAGGGAAGCTATTGTAGCTTTCTGGCACAACCTATAAGGGGGACTTGCATAACTGGTATAGCATACTGCCTAACATAAAAACCAAAAAGAAAACATAAAATTAGGTGACAGAAAGCATAATGAAGAATAAAAAAGAATAAAACTAAAAAAACTTACAAAATGAAAAAAAAAAAAAAAAAATATAGCATACTTGACAAACTACCTAATCATAGGGGAACTTAGCAAGGTAATCAAACACCCCATAAACACTAAAATAAGGGATTAGCAAACGGAAAGGCATAGACAAACACATAAAATAAACGTAGCTCAACTTAGCAGACTACATAAACACTAAAAGGGGCAGCAAACGCATAATGTATAATCACAAAACAAACATAATATAGAACCTGCATCAGTATAGCTATAAAAAACACTCCCAAATATTAGACCATAGGCCAACTGTATAATATGAGCACCACCAAAGCATAACACTAGGGGTTAGCAAAACTTATCCAGCTTCCCAACTACAAGCCAAACACTAAAAAAAGGGAATCCAAACTCAAGCACTACAGCAAAAAATCAAACCATTAGAGACCAAAAAATGTATAACATACGAACCCAAAACAGCACTATAAATATTAGGGGACGTAGCATACTGGTTTAGCATACTGACACAAACACTATAAATATATGGGGAACTTAGCATAACTGGTATACATACTGACAATAAACACTATAAATATTGGGGACTAGCATAAATAACAAAAATGGTATAGCATACTGACATAAACAACAAATATTAAGGGAACTTAGCATAACTGGTATAGCATACTGACATAAACACTATAAATATTAGGGGACGTAGCATAACTGGTTAGTACATACTGACAAACACTATAAATATAAGGGACGTAGCATAACTGGTATAGCATACTGACATAAACACTATAAATAATGGGGACTTAGATAACTGGTATAGCATACTGACATAAAAACTATATATATTAGGAGACGCTGCATAACTGGTATAGCATACTGACAAACACAATATTAGGGGGACATAGTGTAACTGGTTATAGCTACTACATAAAAGCTATAAATATTAGGGGGTGTAGCATAACTGGTATAGCTTACTGACATAAACACTAAAATATTAGGGGAACTAGCATAACTGGTATAGCATACTGGCATAAATATTATAATATTAGGGGATGTAGCATAACTGGTATAGCATACTGACATAAGCACTATAAATATTAGGGGACGTAGCATAACTGGTTAGCATACTGACACAAACACTATAAATATATGGGGAACTTAGACATAACTGGTATAGCATACTGACATAAACACTATAAATATTAGGGGACATAGCATACGGTTATAGCATACTGACATACAACACTAAATTAAGGGAACTAGCATAATGGTAAGCAACTGACATAAACACTAAAATATTAGGGGAACTTACCATAACTGGTATAGCATACTGACATAAACACTATAAATATTAGGGGAACTTACCATAACTGGTAGCATACTGACATAAACAACTATAATATTAGGGAACTCTTAGCATAACCGTTATAGCATACTGAATATAACACTATAAATATTAGGGGAACTTAGCATAACTGGTATAGCATACTGACATGAACACTATAATAAAGTGCACCCTCTGCGCTGTCTCACCCGCTGCGTCTCTCATATGGTAGCCTCACTTCACACCCACCGCTAGGCCCGATAATAAATGTGGTGGGGGAGTTGGTATTCTTCTCTCTGACGCTGTACTTTCAAACCCATCACACCCTTACCAGCCCTCTCCCATCTATCTTTTGAGTTTCACTCATCCGTGTTTACTCTCCCACACCCCTGCAGTTGCGGTTATTATCTATGATAAGTGACCAGGTGGTCTGAAACGTCTCAGGCGCACTGAAATAAGCTGTGAGTTAACCTATTCTATGTGTCCGGATTCTCTTGTACATCTGGTTGATGCGTGTTGTTTCTCTTTTGTTGTATTCGTAGAATTGGGTTCTGGAGCGACGGACCTGTGCGGTTTTGCACGGGGCGTGGGCTCACCAAGAGGCACCGAACATATTATCCTGAAAATGTTGTAATTCGGGGTGTTTTATTTGCTATTTAGAGGAGCGAGGCGGGTCTGGGTGTTTATACATCCGGACCACCGTAATGAAAAGTAAGCATTATAGGTGTCACATTCATGGAATGGGATTTTTTCATGTTTTGCGGTTATTATCGACCCCCGGCCCGACCACCACTTTCGTTGACACTTCTCTGCTTGGTTGTCCACTTTCTATCCACTGACATCCCCTCAATGATCTTAGGGATTTCAATATCCCCATCGATACCAACACCTCTACTGCCACTAAACTTTTTTTTTTGCCTTCCCAATGGTTCTCTGCCCAGACCCATTGTAATGGGCATACACTGATCTGTGTCTTACCCATCTCTGTTCCATATCTAACGTCTCCAACTCTCTTTTTTCCTCTGTCCGATCATCATCTAAATTTAATCTTGTGTCATCTGTCCCAGCCGTACCCCCAAAACAACAAACGTCAGATGCGGGACCTACGTAATCTCGCCCCCATTCGCTCTCTATCCCTCTCCAAAAACTTAACTCTATGGCCCTCCTTCTTCTCACCTAACCTTGCAGGTGTCCACTACCATAACACTGTTTCCAATGCCCTTGACTCTGTTGTCTCCTTATCCACCCATCGCCTTAGATGCAAAGAACCCACAACCGTGACTTACGGACCCAGATAAATTTGAAAGGCAATTCGTATAGCGAGCAACGCAACAGTAACAAAAATATCGACTTTCTTGAATTTAAAGTGCTCTTTGTTCAGATCAGAGGTGCTTTGTCCAATCCCATAACCCCAAACAGCTCTTCAAAGTATTCAACTCCCGCACTGTTCTCCACCTCCTCCGCTACCCCATGTCTATCGGCTGATGAAATAGCCTCAAGCATACTGACATAAACACTATAAGTATTAGGGGAACTTAGCATAACTGGTATAGATGCTACGACATAAACACTAATAATCTAAAATATTAGGGGACATGCATAACGGTACAGCATACTGACATAAACACTATAAATATATGGGGAACTTAGCATAACTGGTTAGAAGCATACTGACAATAAAACTATAAATATTAGGGGACGTAGCATAACTGGTATAGCATACTGACATAAACACTATAAATACTATAAAATATTAGGGACATAGCATAACTGGTACAGCATACTGAATCAACACTATAAATATTAGTGGGACTAGCATAACTGGTATAGCATACTGACATAAACACTATAAATATATGGGAAACTTAGCATAACTGGTATAGCATATGACAATAAAACTATAAATATTAGGACGTAGCATAACTGGTATAGCATACTGACATAAACACTATAAATACTATAAATATTAGGGGACATAGCATAACTGGTACAGCATCACTGAACATAAACACTATAAATATTAGGGACGTAGCATAATGGTATAGCATACTGACATAAAACACTATAAATATTAGGGGAACTTAGGCATAACTGGTATAGCATACTGACATAAACACTATAAATACTTAAATTAGGGGACATAGCATAACTGGTACAGAATACTGACTAAACACTATAATATTAGGGGACGTTACATAACTGGTATAGCATACTGACTAAACACATAAATATATGGGGACTTAGCATAACTGTATAGCATACTGACATAAACTATAAATATTAGGGACGTAGCATAACTGTTATAGCATTACAGACATAAACGCTATAAATATTAGGGAATAGCATAACTGGTTATGCATACTGACATAAGAGCTATAGATATTAGGGGACTAGCATAAGTGGTATAGCATACTGACATAAAGCTCTATAAATATTAGGGGACTTAGCATAAGTGTATAGCATGACTGATATAAACACTATAAATATTAGGGGACGTAAACATAACTGGTAATAAGCATACTGACATAACACTATAAATATTAGGGGATGTGTAGCATAACGGTATAGCATACTGACATAATACTCTAAATATTAGGGGAACTTAGCATAAGTGGTATAAGCATACTGACATAAAACACTATAAATATTAGGGAATCTAGCATAACTGGTATAGCATACTGGCAAAACACTATAAATATTAGGGTGAGTAGCATAACTGGTTAGCATACTGACATAAACACTATAACATTAGGGAGACATGGGGGCAATCGTGGCCATATATGTATACTTTTCGTGGACAATACGCCACTTCCTGGGTGCTTGGTTAGTGATGTGAAGTTTTTAATCTGGACATTGGTAGCCTGCCCCTATTGACAGGTTTGATGATTTATAAGAGCTGTTGGCAGATGAGCTGGACAAGGCGTGAGCACCGTGGATAAAAGGGACTATCGGTGGGATCCCGGAGCACAGGTACTATATATTTTTGTTTGCCCAACTACAATGTTGTCACAATTCTACTTATTATAGTCAAAGATGATTATAACCCACTGATTAGCAATACCAACTTCACTCAACATTATGTGACATGGGAAATTAATGTTGACCACAAACTATTGGGCAAAACTCTGTGAGGGAACAGTTATTTGTTTGAACTAAATAATGAATAGAGATGGACTAGAACTCGAACCCGAGTTCGAGCCAAACTATTCGAATCAAATGAATTCGGACTTCTCGAACTATACACGGACCCGCATTTTCGATATTTTCGAACTTTGGATAAATCGAATGTTCGACCGTTCGAATGTGCGAAGTAAAATGCCTATTATATCTATACGCGAGCATCGAATCAGCGAGTAAAGTGTCCATTAAAACCTATACGCGAGCATCGAATCCGGGAGTAAAAATGTCCATGAAATCTAGGCGCGAACGCGAGCTTGAATCCGGGAGTAAATGTCCATGATACTTCTAGGCGCAAACGCGAGCATCGAATCCGCGAGTAAAGTGTCATTAAACCTATACCCGAGCACAATCCGCGAGTAAAGTGTCCATTAAAACCTATACGCGAGCATCGAATCCGCGAGTAAAATGTACATGGTACCTAGGCGCCAACGTAAATAGCGCCAGTTAAAGTAAAATTATTTTTCAATGTCCTGGATATTGGAACATGTTCCCCAGACCATTTCCAGGTCCCACAGCCATTTACATTAAGTTACCATTGATACTTAATTGTATTTTTCTTAGAACTTTTACTATTGGACACCCATTGACTTTAATGGGTCTGTTTTGAACTTCCATCCCTATATAGGCCATCTCTAACAATGAAAGTGCAGTAAAAAAAAGTATAAACAGTTAAAGATGAAAATTATAAGATTTTTAATATAAAAATAATTTTAGATTAGGAGCCACTCACCAGTCACATTAAAGTAGATTTAAACCAAAAAAATCAAGTTAAAGTTAGAAAGTAGTTTCCCTCAACATCCTTTTCAGCATGGAAGATTCACTCAGGGCATTTTCTTTACCTCTATGAGCTAATTTTAGGTTCTGTTTTGTTCCCCAAACTGAAGCTGACATATTCCTTGCCTGCCAGTACTTTACATTGATTACATTGTCAGCACCAGTGTGATTTCCATTTCCAACTGTTAACCCCTATGATGTATGAATATATTAAATCATCAATATCAAATTGTGTGGTGGCAGCTGATTAACACTTTCCTAGTAGCTGTGGTTGTAGTGGGATGTATATAGGTCTGGGTATCTAGTGTGTCCGGATCTGAAATAATGTCTCACCTACGGCTTTCACTCCACCAAATCAGATATATAAACAATAAATTGCAGGTGAAACATACAAAGAAATCTTTAGCTGTGAATATTGTACGTTTATTGCAAAACATGCGTGCTACATGTTTTCAGCCCCACTCAAGCACTTGAGGAAGGACAAAGTCGGTCAGAACATGTAGGCACGCAGGTTTTGCAATAAACCTGCACTATTCAGTTACAGACCTGGTATGTTTCACCTGCAATGTATTGTTAAGTGATGGAGGGCCATATTTAAAAACTTTTGATACCGCGATACTTGCAATACCATAATAAACTACCGTTGATATTCTACGGGCGGTCGTAGATTTACGTGGCTATCGTACATTACAAGATTTACCAATAGTGATCATAAATTGATGATCGCCATACGATCGCTAAAGAAGGCGATACCCCACCTTTTATAAATATGGGCCGTAGTGAAGGTCTCTAGCTCTGTCAGCTGTAGCAATATTAGTGGAAAGTGTAGCTTCTTAAAGGGGAATGTTGGAGGGTAGGAAGAGTGTTTTTTATAGGAACCACATGGTGCAGAACTGTAGGGGGGAGGATAGAGACGTGAACCTGAACTTAGCACCAGCTCTGTGCAATGCATTTCTCATCGTGTACCTTATTAAAGGGGAAGTGTTTGAGGATAGGAAGAGTGTGTTTTAATAGAAATCACATGGTGCAGAACTTTAGGGGAGGATAGAGAAGTGAAACCTGATCTAGCACCAGCTCTGTGCAATGCATTTCTCATCAGTGTACCTTATTAAAGGGGAATGTTTGAGGATAGGAAGAGTGTGTTTTAATAGAAATCACATGGTGCAGAACTGTAGGGGGAGGATAGAGAAGTGAACCTGATCTTAGCACCAGCTCTGTGCAATGCATTTCTCATCAGTGTACCTTATTAATAAAGGAATGTTGGAGGGTAGGAACAGTGTTTTGATTCAGCTGTCTGTATAAAACAAGCTAGAAATGCATTACACAGAGAAAGCCTTGCACGAGCTGTGTTAGATCAGGGTCATTATATTATCCTCCCCTGCAGCACTGCACCATGCTCTATAATTGTATGTATTAAAGTTGAATGTGGAGGGTATGCCATTTGCAGATCTGCACCATGTTATTTATATAATGTACATATTAATAGGAATTATTGGAGGGAATCCGAACTTAAAAAAAAAAAAAAGGGCACTGTAGAGGAACGAACTGTTCTAATATAAATTAATGCAGCAGAAAGGCTGCCCGTGGGAAGTTTGCATAAAGAAAATCACTCTTTCCAACTAGGGTTCCCACTTGCCTTTAAGACCCGAACACATATACAGGCCTAAGTTAAAAGTTCTTATCTTTAAAATGGTGGCAAATGTTTCCAAACCAATAGTATTTTAGCATAAGCCTTTACGACATAGGCCTGATACTATGTACACAACAAAAGATTGTTAGTATTTTCTTAGAAGCATGGTGCAGGCTGATACAGTTTGTATTAATGCAATGGTACTTAGGTGCTGCAAACATGTAGATTTATACGTGTTTGGGTCTTAAAGGCAAAGGTGGCCTTTGCCTTGTAACCTACTCCAAACTACTTCTAGGCTCCAACATTCCCCTTTAAAATGCATTGCACAGAGCTTGCTAAGACCATGTTCACGTTCAATATGCGGCCACCGCAGCTCTGAGCTGTTTTGTATTTATAAGTGTACCTTGTAATGTGGTCGCTCAATTCTACTGGGTTACCACCTTTCCTTTAAGATCCAAACACTTAGGGCTATTGCTTCCACTAGTGCGTTTTGGATTGCGGTTTGTGATCCGATGTGCTAGTGGGAGTGGCAGGGATGTAATAGCCTATGAGACCACCCCTCTACATGCGATGCATTTCCGTTATGCTATTGGAGTGCATGCGATCACCGTTTTTTGTCTGTATGCAGCGCTCTGCTAGTGTCCAATTGCACTTAAGTGGGGCCACAGCCCCAGGAAATTGCTAAGTTCCATTGCATTAAATACATGCTGTATGGCTAAACTGAAATCAATGCAGCTGCATTCCTTCTAAGGGCTAGGCCACACAAGCACGTTTTTCAGGCGATTGCAAATTTCCAATTTGCAACGCTGCGATTCACACATGTGTCAGCAATTTGGTAACATTGCTTTTGTGCAATCACATGCCTTTTCATAATGACAATGACAAATCACAAGCACAAACACATGTAAATCTTGTGCGATTCAGGTGGTTTGCAGTGTGGCCGTGCCCTAAATGTACATTGCGCAATACACACACTAATATACTGTACATGGTAGAGTGCAGAAAAAACACATACAAAGACACAGTCTTGCAGATGCTCACAAATATAAGGGTTACAGTTGCTTCCTAAATACATATGAAAAGGGTTAACACCTTCCCCCCTGAGCAGGAAAATCTGCTAATAAATTCAATGTATACTCTGATGATTGGCTGGGAGACACTGGCAGGTGGGGACTCTGAGTTCAACGTTACATGCAGCTTAAGCATAAGGGGAGTGGGAAACAAACACAAGGTAGCTAGTTAGCATGTGCAGAAGGAATTTTGTGTCCAGGACCACCAGGAAGAGGCAACACTAGAACCAGCCGTGACATCATAGATTGCAGTACTCAGAAATGTTCTATAAATGATTTCTACACTAACGGGCTGAATTCAGAGCTTAGGAACAAATGGTTTTCCAAAGTGACGTTATAGAGTCTGTGGAGCTGCCTTGTATTTTGGGTTTAGTTCTCCTTTAAGAAAAGTTCCATATCCAGAAATTGGCTGGTTGAGTTGAAACACAACTCACAGTAATAAATTCCACTGTCGAAATTCTACCTGTGCAGCTGAATGTTAACTGATCGCCTCTATAAAAATCATGTTACTCGTTGCGTTTGTCACCCTGCCCTCAAATTGGTCAGTTTGTGGAAACTGTATTCCCCCTACCTATTACATGTTTATGCCAATTGTACCAGCCAGTGAATAGATTCTCTGCGTGGAGGATTTTTAGCTATATTGAAAGGTGACTGTGCGCCTTCTATAGCATTAGGACAGAGACCTGGGATACTTCTATAACCTGTGAGAAAGAACCTAGAGGACACAAAGAGAAATGTCATCAATCATTGAGTTAAGATGTACTGTTAGGTGAGACTATACCATTAAATCACCCAGTGTTAAAACAGCCCTTATAGAGATACAGTATTACATATACATTCATACAGTTACTGTAAATTATAAGTAATCTCACATTATTCCCCCCACATAAAATTCTGCTAAAGATTGTCCACAGCCTCACTTTGCACACACGCCTATAAAAAGGAATGAAAATAGATCAAAAAAGTTGTCACAAACTCATTACATGAGTTTTCCGTTTCCTGAGGAAGTGACATCATAAATACGAACCATTTTGCTGCTATTAGTAAATGGGTGTCTCCTGCTCAGAGATAAAACTAAACACATGTGAGACGCTTACATACCAAGGATCCTCTTAGAGTTAAAGTTGTAATATTGGTTTTTTCATCATACTGTACATATTATGAGGCTATATCTAAGTGCACACTCTTTAGATAAATGTTGTCAAAGTGTCAGATGAACAAACCTGTCTGTAAAGGAACAGAAAATATTGTTGGACCAATTTTCTAACGATCAGTATTAAAGCTTCTTACACCGTACGAACTTCTTGCCAAGAGCGACCCCCGAGCGTGGTACACGTGCTACAAATGGGCATTTTGGCCGATAATCACACGGGTGTATGCATTCGGTCGGGGCGTCGTTCAGTGATCCATGAGGGATAAACTGTTCAAAAGCGACTGAACGAATAACACCGCGTGATTATAGCCATTCTCACGTTTGCCTCACGGCGGGGGTTACTTCTGCAAGAAATCGTAAGAAGCTGGTACGGCAAAATAGGTGCAGTGGCAAAGAAGTAGTAGAAATCTTTTCTTTCTTGCAGAAACAGATGGTTGGTGTTAGTACTGGGTAGTAGGTGTAGTTAAAGGGATGCCACCTTCTTACAAACTTACAAATCTGAGAGGCAAGCCAAGCACGGCCGCCGGTCAGTTTCTGAACCGGACGGAAAGGAAGAGGGACGGTAGTAATGTTTGGGGAAGTTTCCTGGGAATAAAAATAGCGGTTGGGGCTGGGGGACGAAGCTTCGACAAGTATATTATCAGGTATTTTGAGCTATAGGGGAGGGAGTCCCAAAACGGAGGGAGGGGAGGATGGGCGCAGTGCGCATGTACAAATCTCCACAGAGGGGAGAGACGGGAGGCAGATCCATAGGACTTGTTATCCTTCCTGCTGGGCATTTTTGGGACTTTGGGGGGGGATTACAGGAGAACCATATGGAGTGGGGATGTTGAGGTAAGGATTTTATGACTACAGTAGTAAGGGGAGAATTATAGTTTGGGGGTGGACAATGGCCCTTTAAACTATAATGGAAGGAATTAGGGGTGTATCAATTCTTATCAAAAGAAACTTAATAAGTCCAACTCGCCTATACAGAATGTTAGCGGGATATAAACTTGAATCGTCCAATGTACAGCCAGAAAAAATGACAAAGAAATTAAGGGCCATTGTCCCCCCCAAAACTATAATTTAACACTTACTGACCCAAACGTGTGTAGTGTAGTAAAAGTCCTTACCTTACATCCCCGCTCCAATATGTTCTTCCTGTAATTCCCTCCAAAGTCAAAAAAACTGACCACCAGGAGCCTGGCTGAGTCCACCATTAGTGGTGCTGCTGTCCTGCCTCCGTCTTCCTCTGGGAATTTGCACCTGCTCCGGCAGCCCTCCCACCCACTCCATTCCCCTCACTTTGCATTCCCGTTTCTCTCTTCCTCCCCCTAATGTAAATCCCCTTTTCGTAGTGTAGGGCTCCCTCCCCCAACCCCAACTGCATGCAATAAGCTAGTTCCCCCCCCCCCAACTCCCCCGATCTATACGTTACATTGCCTGTTTCCCCGACATTCACAACAGACTGAAGCCGATCTGGATGGTGCCTCTGTGAGATGGCTGCCCAATCACGAAGCGGCTGCCGGTACGCACCTGCTTACGTTTTCATGCAGCGAGGCCGGACTGAACATCGGAGAATGAGAGGAGAGGTCAATGTAAGCAATGACGAGAAAATTTTGTGACCAATTACTATAAGCTGTTCTAAGGTATGCTCCTCCTGGTCCAAAAGAAAACGCAACTGACAAGTATAAATGATGTGAGTACTCACCTTAGTCCTACATTTATATATATCTTCGGGATCACATCACACCTTCTATTAGCCTTACTAGAACATTGGTGATATGGGGTCAATTTCTACTAGTATACGCTACTTTCCTGTGTGCTACTTAGTCGAGGACTAATAAAGGTTGGACTAGAGGTTGTCTGTTCTTTATTCAACCTCCCTGCTCTGATTAACTAACATATAGCAAATAGTCATTCTTGTATACTCCAAAATAACTTCTTTCTCACATCCAAGTGTGGGCACTATTTCCTGCCTTGGTTATCCAGAGCATGGCACTGAAACTCGTTCATCCTTCACAACCTTACCCATTAACTGCCTACACACCGCCCCTCATTCACCCCCAAAGAAACAGAGACCATGCCTTACATTGGATGAAAAGGACCACAGCTTATTTATTGAAAGATATATAAACATATCAAGTGTTCATTCCACTAATCCTAAACCATTAAACCAACTAACCATTAATAACAACTAAACATCTTCTCCAGTGTCCATGGGAATGGGCTGCTGCTCCGCCCACATCTGTTAGTCCAATAAACTGTTACTTCGTCTTCCCAAAACTCACCCAGTCACAATGAGGTAACTTAGAAGTGCCCCCTCTTTCGAAGAAATGGCAAAGGGGGGAGGAAAAAGGCCACCTGACCCCCCAATTGGCCCGTTGACCTACCTTCCACTTTTCCACGGACCCACCGCCTTCTAAATGCTGTGACAAACCCCCAACCACTAACTTAAAGGGTATGTCACCTTCTAAAAAAAAATTTCTCACCAAAGGTTCCCCTGTCTCCCCAGCCCCAATCGCTAAGTTAGTATTATTAGAAATGCCCCAAACTGTTAAACTTACGTTCCCTCTTTGCCTCGCCGCGCTCAGGCCTCTGCTTGCAAGTAAATGCAAGCAGAGGGAACGGGACCAGCAGTCGCGTTCTGTGATTTGTGAGCGGCAGCTAAGCACCGACGCGGCTGCCGGGAAGCTCAGTGCGGCGGAGGCAAGAGGGAAGGTAAGTAATGTTTCGGGTCATTTTCTAATAAACAACATAGGCGGTGGGGATGGGGGACAGGGGGAATCTTTGGTGAAAAGGGTTTACACTAGAGGGAGGGAATCCTATGGGAGGGAGAGGGAGGGAGGAGAGGAGGGAGTGGGAGTTACCATGCCAAATTCTCCCGAGGGCCAAGGTATATGGACTACTGCGATCCTCCGGTGGGCAATTTATGGGACCTTTGGGGGGGGGACATCAGGAGAACCCCCTAAGGAGCGGGGTTTTGAGGGGTAAGGATTAAACTACACTACATGATGTGGGCCAGTAGTGGGGGTATAGTTTTGGGGGTGGACATCCCTTTAAAATGCTACCTGATCTTCCCCAGCAATGCTAGCAACGCTTGTAAAATTGAGGAAAAGATACCCTACTTACACTAAATGGCCGGGTGGGAGGGGGGACTGTTTTCCCAGCCCTCCTTACACACCTGAATCGTTCACTTTCACCTAAACCGACCCCCACTTACCCGTCCTGACCACCCCAATAACAATCCCATCCTTTAGCCAATCTTTCGTCACCTGCTGCACTTCAAGTGCCATGTTCGCTGCTCACTAACTTGCTGCTCTTCCTCACGCGCTGCTGCACAACTATGTTTTCTATGGTTTACCAGGTTTTTATGATGTAAGAAGATAAGAGTCCATGAAATAGCTCAACTTTGTCAAGTTCCGGATGAACAATAGCCACACCGATCCCTAATACAAGGAAAAAGTAATTTATTTAAGGTTATAACATGAACAGAACACTGAGATAACTCATTAAAGTAGAATAGAAATAGTTGCGATCCCCCTCTCAGAATAAAAACCACAACCACTACTCCGGAATTGCCACAAAACCCAAGAGCTTTGTTGTGTGAACATAACATGATTTTGGACATCTAGGTGCTTCCTCAAGTGTGAACCCCAGGGTAGTGTTCTTAGGGGTGCCCATCGCCACTACAGCACTGGTTACATACCTTGTGCTCCTATGTGTTCGTTGTTGTGTAACGTTTTGCACATTAGATAGTTCCAAATACCTATCTTTAGCTAGTTTAAGGAGTTGATAGGACCACCAAAACAATGTTGCTCAAATAATCATTAAATTGCGATAGTATCAGGTTACAAGTATGTAGAATATTTGGCTTTTCAAGATTTTTATATACAACCAAATGCTGTGGAGAGTGTTTAGAGCCGGATGGTGGCACCGGGTTTGATCAATTACAATATATATATAATATATATCTAATCTGAATGTGTTGAATAATATCTTTCAGAAACCAGAGGTAATCCAAATACATTCCATTCCCCGCCCTTCCCATGTTAACTCAATGCCACATTGCTAATATTGGCAGAGTGACGCTTCTATGGTATTTCACAGTTAATGGTGCTGTTTTCCGTGACTTCCTCTGGGGACCTGTCATCATGTTGTAGCCCTTCTATACACGTATATTGACATTTCCCTGGTACAGTCCATTTGTCTAACATTGCCACTGCTAAAAGAAAAAGAATGATTCAATAAAATTGATGAGGCTAACAGAGAAGTTAAACATACTAGGTTACTTTCTCTGTGTTCATATAGATAGAAAACTGAATAATAATTTTAATGTATAGGGATCTGAATAAAATGAAAAATCTGCCAACATATTAAAAAACATTTACTTTTTAAAGGTTAACTCAGTCTATAATACATTTTTTTCTACTATAGGTCCAGAGGTCGCTGATTTCAAATGGTGGATAACGCCTTTCTAGTTCATTTCTAGGGAACTAGAAAATATTTTATCACAGAAATCCCTACGGTAACTGCCCATCCTCAGTCATTGGACTCAGACTGCTTAGTTTGATTCATAAACCCCAGGGGCTAGAGAGAGGAATTCTCCATCAGCTTACTGTTATTTTCCTGTGTCTAGGGCTATGGCCACCCTGTTTAGGTTTTTTTCGCGATTGTTGCATGTGATTTTTTCTTACAACAGCAATCGCAGTTAACGCATGTGATGTAATTGCGATTCCGTTGCAAAAAAACATCGCATGCAATCACCATTTTGAAAGCCCAATCGCATGCGATTTTCGTATCTCAAATGAAAATCGCATGCGCAACGCAGCAGAAAATAGCGTTGCATTTGCCGCCGATGTGGGCGTGACCCTGAACGGAGAAAACAAATGTGGGGGAAAAAAAGACAATAGACGCATTGTCTGTAAAGGGAGATCCTTTTTAGAGAGAAACAGTACATTCTTCTGTTTGATTAAAACAATAAGGAAATGATGTCTACCTCGTGTGTTGGACTGGAAACACCAATAGAAACTGATCTAGAAAAATAAAGGACATATATATTTTTCAATTTACTAAGAATGGAATAAGATAAAGGGAACTGCGGGGAAGAGAATGGCCTGGCAGAGATGTCAGTAGGGAGGGTAGACTTTAGTAAGAACGGAGGTAAGAGGAATAGCTCTAACTTCCTGAGATGAAACTGGAATGTATTTAAATATTACATAACAAAAAACATTGTACAGTACCTTTAATTGGAAGGCACTTGTATGGAGACGAAGTCCCCCTTATTATATGCTATCGACAGCAAAATGTATTGATATGCATTGTTACAATGGGAAACAATATGTCTCAGGTGTACCAAAACGTATTGTGGTCTTCTTGTCTCTAAATAACTTTTTAGGACAATTAAAAAAGTATATAAAATATACGTGAATACAGCTACACATCTCTATTACTCCCTAACCTCATGGCTTCGGGATATAAAGAAACATTTGGAATCAACGATAGTTGCCATCGTAGATATAAAAAGGTCAGAATATTGATTATATTATATTTGCCCTTGACTTGGTCTCAGTGTGAATTACTGGAGATTAAAGATGGGATCAGGTCCAACTCAGACCACGCTGTTCCTAAATCCGAATGTCGTGGTTTTCATTTTACTCGAATTCAAGCTATTTCCAAAAATTCACGAAAATAGCTTGAAATGTTCGATAATAATGGAAAATACCATCGGGAAACTGAAAATAGTTCCGATCGTATTTTTCCAGTATTAGTGAACATTCATGTCACGATTTTAATCGTTTTTCGATTTTCGGGCTTTGTGATTTTCCGAGATCTGAAAACCCAAAAACGGAACGAAACCAATCAGTCAAAACTAAATTTAACCACTACTGGCGCCACTGTAGTGTGTCAACAAATTCCTTACCCTGACTCCTGCCTCTGCTCCAAATGGTTCTCTGCAGTGGCCTTGTCCCACAGTTTAGAAAATTAAAAGCTAGAGCTGTCCATCCGGTCCTCCTCTCCATGCTTCTGGCAGGTTTCTGGCATGAGGCAGGGAGCCCTTTCCCCCCTTCCTCCTGATCTATTTGGCCAACTCCCCCCCACACCACACACTGTATGTAGCCCACCACTAGACCGTTTAAGCCTTCCTGTACTGTAAGTACATTTCTGAGTTCTTTTTTTCAGGGTGGAGTTAACAGGGGATTCAAAAAAGTTATTATCGTTAAAATGGTGCAATTTTGCCCCAACCAATCAGATCTATTTAACATGGTGAAAGCAAAATCTGATGGTTGGTGCAAATTTAGCCACCATTTTAAACTATAAGAACTTCTATTGAATATCTGTATGTGCTATTACACCCATGCAACATAATTTACGTTTGGCACTTCACCTGTGGATATTTTATAAAAAACTGAACATTAAATGAATTGATACACATCAGTTGGCGTAATAGGAAAGCTGGCTCTCCAGCAAAAACTAAATGGTTGCCCCCTCCCTGTGATTTATTGGGGGGGCGGGGGAAATATAAACTAATATGGACATTTCTAGAATTGGGCTGTAAAATAACATTACTCTGTATAGAAATTCATTACCCTTGCAATGTTAGTTCATTGTCGGCAACTGGACCTCTAAAGTACCAGAGACCAGAAGTGAAAACCATAATGATAAATGATTAATATATAATACATTACAGTATCAAACAACACAGCAAGAAATCGCACCACAGGAACAGACTTACATTCTTGGGTAGATGTTAAACCTATAGAGAGAAAGACTAGAGGTAGGTCCCTCACGTCTGACACAGGAACTTGTCCTCATAAGACACAAAAGTTAAAACCAATTATCACCAAAGTACTGCAAGAAGAGGGGCCATATTTAATAGCGTATATGATATTTTGCAATACGTGCCTTAATGCTCTGCTAGCTTCAATCATAAATTTATATGATTGCAATCTAATCAATGATTATGATGTAAATTTATGAATGCAATGTAGCTTGCCAGTGTCATAGATATACCATTGGGCAGTATTTACTACCACGTGGTATTGTACCGTAACTTTTTAAAGGGGCAGTGTCCACCCTTATTATCAACTTTCCCACATTATAATAGAATACAGTCCCCGCCCCCAACTGCTATAAATTAATTTAGAAAAGTGCCAGATCTTTACTTACCATCCCGCTATCCTCCGACACCCGGCCCGAGCCTTCTGCTTGCAAGACACTGCTGACTGTCAGGGGACCCGGCTGCCGCTTCTAGAATGCCGGGTAGTAGAGGGAAGGTAAGTAGAAGTTCCTGGGGACTTTCTATAAAATATTTTTTTGCGGTGGGGCTGGGGAAACATATTCTATTAGTGTGGGCAAGGGGTTTTATGGTAGGGGAGGGATAGCAAAACGGAGGGAGAGGGATGGAGGGGGAGAAGGGCGGCAGTACGCATGCACAACTTCTTCCAGAGTCAATTGGAGGCAAGTCCTTATTAGGGACTCTGCGTACTCCCTGGTGGGCATTTTGGGACTTTGGGGGGGGACTACAGGAGAACTCATATGGAGCTGGGATTGTGAGGGGTAGGATTGTTACTACCTACACTGGTGGGGCCAGTAGGGGGAGGGGTGATTATAGTTTTGGGGTGGACATGCCCTTTAAATGAACGTTGCGTGCCTCTACTTTACAAACGATCGTAACATTATTAGGTAGTCACTGTAAAGCAAGTATAAGTTTATTTGTAGCAGCATTTTTAAAAATCTGTTTCCCCCTTTTGTTTCCCGGTCCCTCCTGAGCTACCTTTTCCTCACTGTAAGTTCATGACTCTTAGATCTGCCGTGTTACTCTGTAGCTCCGAGACTCCTGGATACTCCTCTTCTTAAGCCATCCAAAAGCAGTCCCGTAGGTCACGGTGTGCGCGTGCTTTTTC